>JADFUC010001431.1:0-168853 GCA_019722365.1 Lithospermum erythrorhizon
ATGTTGTCTTCGATTCAGTTACGTATTGCTATCGAAGTTTGATAACCGTTCGTGTCTTAATATTCTTGGAATGGTTCATATAGTGAAGAACTTCGTGGCCCGTAAGAATATTATCGAAATAATATGACCCGGCGAGAAAAGCACACTATTTCTCGAAATTATAGACATAAGAACATGCCTCAATCTATTAGTTAACACCTTTCCCACAATTTTAGCAACATGTTGAATAAAATAATAGGTCGGACCTCAGACATATTCAGAGGAGATAGAGTTTTCGGAATAAGGCAAACATGAGTATGATTAATATCTTTAAGAATTATACCACTAAAGAAAAAACTATCAAAAACATTAGTGATATAAAAAAAATGCTAGAAAAGGCGAAAAAAAAATGTGCCGTTATATCATCGGGACCCGGGAGTTTTGTCAACCGGCATGTCAAAAGGCTGAAACACCACTTCCTCGTTAGTGATGACCACAGTTAGTGGCGGTTCATTTCATTAGTAACACTGTGATCCACCAACGAATTGATTATTTCTAGCCTACAAACATCATTAACTTTGAAAAATACCCTCAAATAATCCGGGCAATACGCTTTCCGGCCGTTTCGCCTCCTCGTGCCAAATCATCCAGATCATTGAAGCCTCGTAAAGATTCATCCTTCTTGATCGAACCATCACCATCGCATGGAAAAACTTCATATTCCTATCTCCCTCCTTGAGGTGATTATATTTAGCTCTTTGACACCAATATTTTTCCTCTTCCTTGAAACTTCATCGACTCCCTCTTTAGAAATTGACTCGCTTCCTCTCAAATTGATCATTTTCACCCAGGCTACCTTTAATTTCTCCTGGATATCCTCCAAGTCGAACTCTAGAGTTGAAGTTGTGCCTTCTACCTGCCATTCAATCAACGCCATTCTCACTTTTTAATTTTCTTGCACTCTATACCATCTAGAGGCAAATACCTCCTTAGCGAAGCACTTTGAATAACTTCCTCGCACCTCTTTTGCTGTCCATCGACTATCAAATCTGAGAAAACGCCAGCACCACTTTTCTATCTTAGCCTCCGTATCCACCAAAATTCACTAGTAGAAAAATGGCTTTAGGTAACACCTCGCATGTACACTTTTAATAATTGAAAATTGGCGAGTGCATAGATAATAACTATGGAACACTTTTTTATTATGTAACACTTGATGTAATACTTTAAAAATAGGTAACATTTTAAGGTATCCCTTTTTTTGTGTTACAACTTTAGGTATCACTCATGTAACACTTTAAAAATAGGTAACATTTTAAGGTATCACTTTTTGTGTTACATGGTATGTATCACTTTAATGTAACATACCGTAATAGGTAACATTTTAAGGTATCACTTTTATGTGGATACATAATTTATGTAACAATGTAACACTTAGAAAATATGTAACATTAAGTTATCACTTTTTTTGAGTTACAATATTATTATTGTAACACATTAAAAATATATAAAAATAAAAAAAAAATATATATATTAAAATTCAATTTACCTTAGGTATCACTTAATGTAACAAATTAAAAATTGTTAATGATTAATTTATATAATGCGATATCTTCTGAAGTAAATAGAGCTTGTTCGAATAGCAAAGTCATTCCATTTGCAAAAAATTGACATGGAGTTCGAAGCCCCCCTCTCATGTATTATTTTTGAATTCCCAGCCTTACGGCACATATATATATACACACTTAAAAACATTAACAATATAATCAAAATTGACCAGTTACCCCTGAGCTCAAATACTACAACTACAACTATTGGATTAAAAATATAATTTACTATCCTTTTTGGCTGAATTTCGGTATGTGAATAACAACTCAATTAATTTTGTTGAACACTTACCAGTTTTCATCACAAAGCCACTCATCCCCAATTTCTTGCTGATATTTTTCATCACATAACCTCACGTCTCTAAACCCGTATTCATCTCTATCTATGCAGTTTAACCCGCCGTCTATTTTTTGTTTATTGATTTAAAATTATTTATCGACTCTTCATCTTTTTTTTTGTTAAATATATTGATTAGTCAATCGTATAAAATAATTGTGTTAACTTGATTAGGCGGTAATGAAATAACCGTTAGTATAAGTATTATTTTAATATTATTCTAGTTCTTTCGATTAGTGTTGTGTGGTAAATTAAAAATTTAGTCAAATAGTAAAAATATCGGTTGGGTGATAGTATAGAATCGAAGGTAGAAATAAAATACGTATTCGAGTTGTGTAATTAAGCGAGGCAGTATAAAAATGAGTAGTATTTTGTTACAGAAATAAGAGTATATTTAGGCCGTTCGTTAAATTTAATTAAGCGAAGTGAAGAAATTAAGCCTTGCATCTCAACTGGGGCTTAATACCACATTATAAATGCTCCCCACCAACCAAAACATCATCTTCTTCACCAAACACCCTTGCCCCCCTCCCATTTTTTCAGATTTTTCTTCAATTCAGAGATTTTGAGCTTAAAAATTTGTCTAGGTCCTTCCCCATCTTCATAACATCCAAAGGTATGAGTTTTAAACGTTGAAATCGTTTCACTTTGTGTAGTAGAGAGTTCGTTGACTTTTTTTTATATAGTTGATCACGAGTTTGAGTTGAATCTTTCACATGTTAATATAATCTATGATATAAGATGATGTTATAAAACCTTTGATTTAAGTTATTTTAAGAGATAATAAAAAATTTGTGCTTTAGTTGACCATTTTTAGATTCAATTGACTTTTGAAAGGAAAAAGTGAAATCGATAGTAAACGTATTTCAAATATGATTGATTTTTGGTTTATAAAAAATTTATAACATTTGGAGTTGACTCAAGAAAACCGTTTTGATTTTTAAGATATTTTGTATTTATAATTTTTGGAAGTTAAATGGTAAAAAACAAAATACAAATGGAAATAAATATGAATTTTGTGAAATAATTCAAGATAGTATTTTTCTAGTGCATACCTATTGTTAATCGACATTCTCACAGAAAATTAGAAATTTTGGAATTTAAGTTCCCATTATGAAATTTTGGCATTGTCCAAATCGAGAACGGTTACGGTTCATTAATGATACGATTAATTAATATTCATTAATATTTATAGGTATGAAATTTGATAAAAATGGTGAAGCATTCTTTAAAATGTCACAATTCCCAAATAGTACAAAGTGAAAAAAATTCAAAAAAAGTGTCACCCAAAATCGTTTCTTGGCCCAATTAAAATGTCTTAAAATTAGTTAAACGAAGTTGGTGAGATTATTTAAAAGTTAAAAATATCTTTATATAATTGGCATTAATGATTTTTTATTGAGAAAATAGATGCATGCAAAATGTCTGCAAAAGAAAAATATGTCAAAAAATAGTATAATTTGTATTTTTTGATTATTAATGGGCAATTAATGAGCAATAAATAATAACTTACGTCAAGCCTCCTTTAATTATGTATAGTTCAGATTTACTTCTGCAGTTTTGTTTTTATTGTTTACATTCCGCTCATTAACTCTCATGTTTCCTTCATCGAAGTGATCTGGTTGTACAGTCTCCCTTGGGAGACTACTTTCTTTACATTGATGACCTTCCTCAGAATGACAAGGTTATTAAAGCTCCTTTTTCGAATATTACTGACCTCTACCAACAAATATGACCAAGTATCAGACACTTATCTTTCTTCCATCATCATGTTAGAAATGGCAGAGAGAAGTGACAAGGCCCGTGCTTGATGCTCTTGGCGATGACTGTCCCGATCTGTTGCGAGGTCAGTTGATCTCAACATGGAAATTTATATGTAAAGTTGCATGAACCACTCTTGCAGGCCGAATGCCAAAGCATTCAAGCGAGCAGGTATATCATATTAAAATCATCATTCTTATTTAAAACTTGCATTGGTCTTATGGTGTTCTTGCCAGAATATTTGTTACACTATTATCAATTCAGAAGATGCTTCTCTGTTTGTCTTTTGTGTGTAGCATAATCGTGATGCTCAATTATAGCATATTCAATTTCCTGTTTGCTTTCAGCCAACTTTGTACCATATTTTTAAGTAAGTGTCTTGAATCTTATATTTTTTTGGTTCATCGGAGGATAGGGATGGAAGCTTAATAATAATCGCTACGGAACATATTAAAAAAGGAGAGAGTACAACTTCTATCCTTTTCTTATATTCTACAGTTTATGTTTTTCAGAAGTCTCTTGCCCTTGATGTTGGCGCCTCCTCGATCATTATATTTAATGATGCTTTAAATTTTCAGATAACTATATCATATATAGACGAGGAATTGCCTTTCGAGGAAAGGCAACTATTGCTAGAAGACTATGGGTTCGTATGTAAATGCCCCAAATGTTCTGAGGAAGCGTAGTGAATTATCTCTTCAGTTTTCCTACATTGTTACCTTGGAACGGCTAGAGATTGCTTTTCATTCATAATCTATCACTGCGCATGGTGATGTTTTATTATATATCAAGCCCGACCTCTAATATTTAATCCATATAGGTTGATTGTTGGATATAAAGAGAATATTAGGCGTTAATGAATCGAAATTCTTACTCTTATTTGTGTGTCAATGAGCTTGCGCAAAGATGGGATCAAGCAGCCAAATTTGAAAAAATCGTGTTGTGCCGCGTTGGATGAGAGTGTGGGAGAGTGACACTTTATAAGTAGCATAGTAATGTGATTGGCCCCATTTATCTGAAACTACCTTGTATGCGAAGTCTGAAATCAGGAAAGCGAAATGAGCTAGAAATTGTGAAGCCCAGTGCGTGTGTAGAGCCTGCGGACATGAATCTGATTTCGAAAGAGTCGTGCGAGCAACTTTGCTTCGGTCAGTGTTCGGGTTTCGCATTTCAAGCTTGAAATCGCGAAATTTGATTTGGCATTCAAATCAAATGGGAATTACATACGTTTTTATTTAGTCATTAAGGGTGTTTAGTGCACCTTAATGCAAAAGACGTTTTGGTTTAGCAGCCTCTATATAATTCTGAATAATCCATTGACCCGCAACCAACTGCCCAAGAAATCAAAAGCAAACCTGCGATTCCGCAATCGAGCTCACGTCTGCTTTCCCGTTAGTTTTTTGTTCAAGGTGATACCAGCTCGTGGCGGTTAGTCGATCGGTTCATAGTGCTAATTGAAGCCGATCGTGGGGAATCAGTTTTATCGCAGGAAGCGTCACGTGCAGTAAGTCCGCCTTAGAAGGAAGAGGTCGAATCACGTTTTAAGGAAAGGGTTGTAAGCGATGACTCCGTACGGTTTTCATTTCGTTGTAATTGTGTGTCGCTTTTTATTTGTAATCATTTACGTAACTTCGTGTATGAGTTTTGTATTGTTTATTTCTGAAAGTTTTGTTGTACGATTGTTTTTACCATTAGTTCCACTACATTGATGAAGATGATGATGGTATAATAGAGACTGCAATTAAAAGGCTGAATTGCTAGAGATTGCAAATGTTGGATGGTATATGAAGATATATAGAAAATAAAGAACATGCTATTGTTGTGATTATCGATGATAGAAGACAGAATTGAAGATCGTACAACTTTGGCAGTTTGTATTATAGGGAGCTATTTTTGCATTTTACTTGATAGACAACAACTTTGGTTATTTGAATTTTCAATAATGTGTTTGACATATTATGAATTATATCTTATTTGATTATTTGAATAAGTTAATTTATAATTTTATGTAATATATTTTCTCGTTATTTATTCATATATGATAAAATGTTTCTTTAGTTTTCATAATAATGATAATAATAATAATAATAATAATAATAATAATAATAATAATAATAATAATAATAATAATAATAATAATAATAATAATAGCAAGTGTTATTTAATAATGAATGACATTTTACACATAAAGTAGTAGATATATAATCGAAAGTATTCTTAAAGATATTTAAAAATGTTCTTAATAATAAAAAGTAATACATATATATAATCGAATAGGGTTACTTAAAAAGAAATTTAGAGATATCGAAAAGTGATATATACATATATATATATATATATATATATATATATATATATATATATATATATATATATATATATATATATATATATTAGACTAGGCATACATTGAGTGCGAATAACCTTGAGTATTGATGGTATTTAGTTAGGCGGGGAGGACATCCTCTTCCTTTCATTGACCACGTACTCGGGAGGAATCATTTCTATTTATACTTTTTAGTCACTTGTCTCGATTACATCCACGAATTACGAGGAATGATTGAGAGAAATAAGGGGCCGCCCATGCTTGTTTTCAACCTAACTTCATAGAGTTGACTGACTTTATTACATCTTACCTTTTGCTTTTGTTGTGATAGTATGAGTAATGCATGAGTTGAAGATGGGCGTCATCTCCTCTTCTTTTCTGTTTTTGATGTTGATCTTTTGCTTGTTGAAGGAGGGGTTAGGCGGCTCACTTTTTGGATGACATGATCACTTGAGTCATTCTTTCATTCGCTTCTGAAAAGAATAGTATCGTATTGCTTTCTTGTGCTTTAGTTGATTTGCTTTTGCTTTTATGCTTTTGGTGTTGGACTTCTTTGCTTACTATCTTTTTGGCTTTTATCTTGTTCTTTGTTTAGCGGCCATAGTTGCTTTTGAGATTACTTGAGTGTAGAGTTTTCTACTACGTATGAGTGAGTCGAGGAAGATAAGGTGACCGCTCCTAGCATCTATACTCCGCATGCAGAGATGTTGTGCTACTATGCCTATACACCATTCCTTAGACTTCGAAAGAAATACGATTGATCCTTTAGCCAAGATAGAGTTCTCGTCTCAAAGAATCATAATCGATAGTCTTCCGACCCCCCTAGTGACTTTCACTTTCTAGGTAGCATGATATCTTCTGGTCACGCTAAGTGGCGAGGTCCCTTGAGGGTCCATGGCAATTTTGATTATATCCCTGGTTATTGGGAATGGGCGAAGATATTACTCGATCGTTGTGGGGCTATGCTGCGATGCCCTTACATTGAGCAGTGTAGAGGAAGCTTCCGCTGCGTTTATGATGATTGTTCATATGAATTGCTGAAGGCCTTCTGTGAACATTGATGTCCTTCTACCAATATTGTTATTATCCCTGTGGGATTTGTTGGATTTTGATTCTGGTCGACTTGTTTGATGAGGTTGTCCCAGCGGCCGAGGAATTAACAAATCTCGATCTGCTTGGTGAAGCTCGGCTCGCTTTACTGCTTGCGAGTTTCCATACTACCGGGCTATTCTTATTTAGGCATTTGATCTCACGATGGAAGAGTCTCGACCTGCGTTAGTTTTGGAACCATTCTATTCGGTCTTATATGGGTCATGAGGTAGCTGACCGGAGCACATCCAAGAGTCAGTTCTGGTTTGGAGGAGGAAGTTTATTGTGCTGCTTTCCTCTCTTGTTGGTTATGTGTGTTTGTTTTGCTTGTTGAGCCTGCAGGTTTTTATTCGTCTTTGGTGTATTCGGCTTGCGGCGGTTCATGGCTAATAGTTACGTAAGTTGATGCAGTACCTCTGTCCGTTCTTAGCTACATAAATTACATCCTCGGAATATCTCTTTTCAGAGCAATCCTTCTATTGCCCAGGTGTTTCCACACTGTTATCTTTTGGTTGGATGGGATCTTATTTGCATACTCAGCGTATTTCACGATAGACCGGATGGCCTTCGAATGGTAGTCTGTGGTAAGTGCGAACAGGATTTTATGCTCAGCGATGCACGCTATATCTTGCGTTAAATGTCACAGCAGTGACTTTGGAAAGCTACTCGCCTGTCGAGGAAGCGACCATAACCTATGATGACCGCAGTGCTTGGTCGCCACCTAATGGAGCTCTCTTTGTCGACCTCCCGTATTGGTAGAGTGTGTGTCATAGAATAGGTTCGGAGTTCATAGTGGAGCCTTATAATCCCTAGTTTCTCGAATGATTTGGTATACCCACGTTATTCACAGCCTCATCGGTAACTTACGGAGAGGTGGTCGATTTGCCTACGGCTCTTAAGTTTGTCATAAAGGAATTTGTCAAATCCCGGCGGAGATGTTTACTCACAGCGGCCTCTCTCATGCTCCCTCTTGGCTATAAGGCTTGGTTGAGTGAGCTTTTCCTCTGGCGCTCCCCATACACTTACGTAGGCATGAAGGGGCCAGTCTTTCATGATATTGACATACGCCTTGGTTTTTCCGGTCGTCTGGTCGCTTCCCGAGAAGCGTTCGTCAGCCGTGTGTGTGGAAGATAGGGACTCGAAGCATGATAGAGTCTTTCGGAAAGAACTTGACAACCATCCGTGGATACAGGGTGGCCTCTCCGATTATGAGATCCTATGGCGATCCGCTCCTTACGTGATTCGACAACGTCGCCAAGAGCTCAGTATCCTTTCTCCTTTTGTGTCTTATAGAATCAGTCTTTCCTTTTGTTTTCTTAGACTAACTTGTCCCTTTTTTCCTTCCAGGTCGTGGAAGTCTCTTCTTTTGTCAATAGTCTGAAGCATACTAAGCTTGTTGATACCGGAGAATCTCCTGAGTGCCTTGCCATTGAGGTGGTGGAGTCTCATCTACCGGCTCCCCACTTCTTTCGATTGCACAAGGGTAAGCGATTCCTCAGCCTTGAGGCTTCCTACTCTACAGGCTTGTATATGCGATGGTCTTCCAAGGAAATCTCCAGAGATGAGTATTGAAAAGAGGAAGAAAGTTCACTGGAGACTTTTGGTGTCCTTTCTAGATAAGTTTGGGCAATGTTCTTTGGCCGCGAGGCAAGTTGTGGGTTTTTTCAAGAGGCGAGGGAGATGATTGTAGCTTCAGTAGTTGTTTCACCTGCTGATGCCTCTGAGACTCTTCAAAAGCTTTCTACATAAAATTTATCCCTTGAAGATCAGGCTTCGAGAAGAATGTGAATCCCAGCTTGACAGGAAAGCTAGAGTAGGAGATAGGCTGGAGCAGAGACCCGTGCTAGGGCCTGCGTGTCGGTTCGAGAGCACAAATCTATCGTTTGAGAACGACACCGAGGAGCGATTGATACTCTGGTCAGATTGATATCTTAGAGAAGGGGCTCAGTAAAGCGATCCGGCCCAGTAGGGGCGATACGCTGCGAACAGAAATGCTAGATTAGGCCTTGTAAGGTTATACATTAACTTCAGTTTACATAGTCTTTATTTTTCCTTGCTCGCTTCATGTTTGGCGTATTAGTTCTGTTTTGTTGTTTCTTTGTTCGAGCTTGGTGCATTTTCTTTCGGCAATTATCTATCATTTATAGTCCTTTTTCTTTGCATTTTGGCTATCATGGCTTTTTTGTGGAACAACATGAGAGACAATTTTTAGGTCATGGCTACGCTCGATATGTATCAAGGTGCTACATACCCCAATTAGATCACGGGGATCGGAAATAAGCACGTAGTTCGGGGGGTTAAACTGACTTTATCCTCGTGTCGAGGAGGGTTAGGCGGTTATCCTCGTACTGCGGAGGTGTGGGCGTGCCATCCTCGTGCTCGAGGTGAGCAGTTTATACTCTTGTTCAAATTAGGGTTGATAGTTTGGGCTCGTATCGAGGCGTGGTGAGCCGTTTATCACGCGTGCTCGGGAGGAGGAAGGTGTGGCGGTTTATCCTTATGCTCGGGGAGGAGGTTGATAAGTTTTAAGCTACTATCAAGGAGCATAGGGGCGGTTATCCTCGTGCTCGGGGAGGATACTTGAGTTTATTGGGAGATATTTTGAACCTCGGGTTTCGACCGCGTCAATAATCCCTTTTATTTTGATAGTCTCTTGTCGAGCTTGAAGTCTGGCTTCGTCAAAATGCTTTTCATGAAGATAGGGTGTTGTTGACTACGTACTTAGCATTTTTAGGCTCGCATTCATTCCTTAATACGCTCGTGTGAGCGATATTTACATATGGGGTTGTACCCATGCCACTTGAAAAACTCATCTAGAACACTACTTGGTCTTTCCCAGGTAGAGTAGTCCTGCAGGGTTAGTCCATAAACGTAGCCTTGGACCCCTAGCTCTACTAGTTCGTCTAAGGAACAGTCACGTACGAGACTTGTATCTTTGAGCTCATATATCAAGTGTCCCGTCTTGTTGTCCCTTTTCACTGATAGGCATGGGAAAGGTAGACATAATTTTCCTTAAATCGATTCCATGGATGAGGGGCACTGCGATACTGTTAAAAGCTAGGAAGGTGGCCATGCGATGCCTTCTACAGTTCTTGAAGTCTGACCCCTCGTGGTGTTGTTGATCTTTATACTCGGGGGGCCTCTTTGTGAGGTGGGCAATCATTCTACAACTTAATAACAAATTGAATGTGTTATCTATTTGGAATTAAATGCTTGGCCTGGCCGAGGAACTTGTCCAAAATGCCCTTTGAATGGCCATCGGCAGGTATTCCCGTAGGGTTTGTTCATGGATGTACCGTTGAACTTCTAGTTCCTCTACTTCCTCTAGGAATAACCTTATTTCGAGGCGTATTTTTTGAATTCACGCACTTCTCCCGTTATGCGTCTTTGGTTCTTGTGCATGGGAGAGTGGCCGATGAACCTTTCTTTCGTTATCTTCCAGGATGAAGGTTTTCATACCTCTTAGAGGTGGGGAAGGAATTTTCAAATGTATCTTCTTTGCTCCTCGATGTTAAAATACAATTAACAGTGTCTTACCTCGGCAGTTCCTCCTTAACTTTAGAGGTTGTTCGCTGCAAATTTTAATAGAAGAGCAATTTCCTTTGAGGATTGGATTGTGACTTTTTGCATTTCCCAATCTCGGAAAGAGCGATTTTTATTGATTTTCTTTTGGGGTTTAGATTGCCCTGGTAGGAACAGCGTTGTCCTCGCTGTTTACAGTGCGGAGGGTTTCTTCGCCAACCTACGTTATGTGGTGGTTAGTCGCCTGCTTGATTAGAACATGCGGCGGTGATTTTGAGGTGCCTCGATCACGTAGTTGGGGCCGTCCTTTTTGCCTCGTCGTGTTTTTGGGTATCATTTAACCCACGTGTATTTGTTGCTACCTCGGGAGAAGTTGTCCGTGGCTTTGTCATAATAGGATCATAGCGACCTTTAAAGGCGAGGTCGTAAGCTTTTGGACCCATGGTTCGTACTCATTTTGGTCATTTCGCTTGGGTGTCACAAAATCTTTAAGGTGGCGTCACCACGCTGTGGGTTTGAGTGAGGGTAGAGTCAAGCCTTTGAATGCTTGAACTAGCTCTTCTACACACTTCTTATGAAGTCGGTAACAGCTATTTGAGAGGAATTTGGAAATTACACAGGCGTAACTGACCTTTCACTTTTATTGGGATATGCCACTTTTTAGCATGATGCTTGGCATCGACAAGGTGGGATTCTTCTATTACAAGCGGTTTTAAATGCCTTTGATTGTTTCTCCATCACGTCTTTGTAGTCTTTCAAGCTTGGTGAAGTGTTGATGGGACAACATTGTTCTTGTGGATCGAGAGTCTTCACAGTAGGATGTTATATGTGAGTTTGGCATATGTTACATGGGAACCATGAAATGGTTTCAATTCCCTACCACCGTGTTATATGCGGGATGGTATAGTCTTTTTGTGGCGGAGTCTCCATCAATGAATGTGATGTGAAAGTGCGGAGACTACTTGAGCCGAGGTGTCGTCACCATATCTTACCAAATAGTTGAGTTGTCCGTCAAATTCAACACGTACATAGCGCGGCTTACGTAGTCTTCGTCGTCCCGATGATGGCTCATTACTTTTCGAGGGATGAGCTTGCTCTGCCAAAAGGCGTGGAGTACCTTGACTTCGATTGAAATTTTTGGAGATAGTAGGGGTTATGGTTGGAGGAGACTTTGTCTTTCTTCAGTAATTGCCCCACTCTTGCGAGATCCATTAACAAGCTCTTTGAATATAAGCTGACTTTTCAATGGGATGCTAGTATCCTAGATGCTTGTAGAAGTTAGTTGCAATGCTTCGGTTGCCTCCTCGGGTCTCTTTGACTCTGGGAGTTCTATGAGCTTGCTTTCAACATTGAGGAAAGGTCGGACTCGGGAGGGGATAGTCGTGCTCTTGCGTCTCTTTAAGTGTGAGCGTTCCTTAGCACCCCAGTTGACCCTTGACCTTAGTTTGAAGGAGAACTTGAGTAAGTCTTAGAAATCCGCAGGCATGTGCTTCTTTCTTTTTCAACTTGGAGGCTTCTTTGGCTTCCTTAGGTCATATTTGGCCTTTGAGTAGAGGCTGAGAGGGGCGTCCGCTTTTGTTTTGCGGCCAAATGCGCTGGCTCGTGTCGTGAGCTCTTGTTGCTAGTTGCTTTCGAATGTTTTGGAAGTATCCCACTGCGTAATGTACTCACGAGGTCCCCGATGCATGTCTTGTATACGTGCGGATGGTTGATGACTCACGAGCCTATCTTCGTTGGATTTTGAAAAATCCAAACATCTCGAGAGATAGATAGAGAGGTAGGGTACCTCGAACAATGACACTCCTTATTTTCGTCAGAGTCCGTTGATAAAGAAGGGGTTGGGGAAAACTTGAACCCGATTCCTAGAGTGATGAATATATGAGCGCAATTAAATTCACAGGAGTTATATATTTGTGTGTATTGATAAGACCATTCACTATTTCTTGAAGCTCGATCTCTCCCCAAATAAACCATATAGCTAAGAGCAATGAGGCCCAAATAGAAGAGAGCCGCCCGGCTCATGAGTCAATATTTCATAGTAGCGCCGTTAGGTAGTACATCTTTCTTGGTATATCAAATAATAGGTAAAATGCATGGCTGAAAACGTTAAAGGAGTGCAAAGATAGTTATTAAATGATTAACGTAAAAACATTCCTCCTAGAGTATTTGTTAATACGAATAATAGAAACTCTATTATATGCATTTTACGTAAATTCAATGTACTTACTCTGCGGATAGAGGAATACATAGAGTTGAACATATTAAAATAAAATTGAAAGATTTCAATGAAATTATTATTTCAAAATTTCAGCTAATCAGAGGTTCTTCTCTCCATCGGAACAATAGGGCCGTTATGCTCATTACTAAACTCGTTGAAGAGATGAAATAGAATCATATAAAATAAATATATTCGTTCAAGAAAAGCTCCAGAAGATGTTGATCGTAAATAAGAAGATTGCTTGCGGAGAAAAGGCGACAAAATACGTTTGGCAGGCAGCCCTGGTTTTCATTTTACCCGTAAATGAGAGATTGGTTGCCGGTAAATGAGAGATTTTGCTGTGTCTAAGCTTCAATTTATATGTTCGTTATAATAATACTTTAATCAATGGTCCTTTAAGCTTTTACAGAAATGATACAATGATAAAAGTGGACTCCCAAGGCACCCTAATGTGAAAAAAAAATGGTAACTACATGATAGTATTATTGAAGTTTGCATTGGTTTCATTCAGTATTTCTGAAGGTACCATAGGGACATCAGGATTCCCAACCCATTCTGTCCATGATCCATCATAGACTGGAATATCAGCCGCTCTAAGACGATGAAGACCCTGAATGAAAAGATAAAATGTTTGATTTACATGTTTCCACCATAATAACTGTGTACATCTTATATAGAGTGCCCAAATGATTTGGGAGAGAAAGAGAGTTCACCAGAGCAACAATGCAAGCAGTTACCCCGGTACCACATGAGATTACTATTGGTCTGTCAAGTGAAATGCCTGAATATCACATTTAGACGATTTAAAATTTAGCCAACGGTTAACAATTGATGAGGATAAGAAAAACTTATTCACTCACCTTCGTGATCAAACTTTTTCTTTAGCTCATCTGCAGGTAACAGAGTTTGCGAATCATCTAGCATCTGCAAAGATGCAGTGGGATATTAAAATATAAATGAAATAAGCAAATATAAGATGTAGCTAAAAACAATTTGGTTTCCCATGGGACGAGCCAGGAAACTATATAAATAACCGTACTTTTGACACTTGAACACTAAAAACACGTCAATATTGAAATATTTGGAAAAACTCTCATCTGGTTGAAAGGAATGCATTTGCTTCCAGGTACATGTCCACTTCTTATACCTTCTCGAGGTTCTGGAGCAACTCCATCAAACCTGATATAAGGTGTAAGTGCATAACTAAATTAATAAGAACAAAAAATGTTTTAAGAAAATACAAGTTTCACTTTTCTTGGATAGCGGCTGGCTCCTGATGAAATATAAACTTACAGATTGTGCAACCTTAGTTCCAACTTAGATCAGACAAAAGTAGTTTAAGTAGGAATTGTGCATTTTTTTTCAAAATTATAAGAATCGTATATGTAGTAGTATGGTGAGTGAAAACTAGTTTAAATAAGACTCAGTTTGACAAAAAAAAAAAAATTAAGTAAGATGTAGTTTGGAGAATTGGAAAAAAGGCAAACCTCCCACAAACAACAGAGCCAAAAAGGCATAAACTGCCAAAATATAATGATTGTTATGCTTGCAATTCTACCTCCAACCTAGAAAATGCATCACTTTCATCCTTGATTGATATAAATTGTGCTATACTTTAACCTGATGACGTTCATAATATTGTTTGACCTAATTTCTAACAAAAACAAACATAATAACTCAAAGATGTGCCCTCTGTTTTATTATTTCAAACTGAATACCAACTTCTAGGCCTGATTCTGTCCTTTCAAAAATAAGAATTCTATCAGCAAATACCTATAGAAGAAAGTTGATTGACACTTGAAGGGCAGTCGCAATAACATCACAAATAAGGCTTGAGTATACCGAGCTTGGGAACGAGCATCTAAATGTTGATGAGTTTTGTCCTCGATGTTCTTCTTAATCGGGCACATAATAAATTACCATAATCATTTGATTGGAAACGAGTATAATTTTACGATAATATTGATGATACCATCGGTGGACTCTGAGCTCTGTGCTATAAGTAACCGATGGATCACTTTTAATCTTCAAATATTTGTCCCCAGAATCCCACTTGTGTTTGTTACTCTAAGAAGATATTTTAAGCAATAGCTACTAAACTATTTGTTAGGATATACAAAGCTAAGATTTTGTTTGAATGGCCTATCTCGACTTTTCACAAAAAAATTGAAAATAGTTAACTTTTGTATAAATGTGCTACTGTATTTATACCTTTTGTTTAAAGTTAAAGAAGAGTATTAGGGAATATATATGGGTCAACCAATAGGTGACAAGTCGTACTATACTAATATGAAAGGCTAAAAGTGGAAAATGTTGTTACAAAAGGACCACGTCACTATATCGTTCTTAAGCGATTTTAGAAATGCGTCTTTAAAAGGTCGATGATTTTTTCTGACTTCGGTATGTGATAATGACGCTCCACTTTTAGTATAAAATTGATGAAAAAATAAAGAGGTGGAGTGTCATAATCCAAAGAGTGGAAGCTGAATCATTAGCCTTGCAAAAACAGATAAATCAGATATTATCACAGAGTCTCGCCGCAATTTGAGCATAAACTAGACCTTGTAATCTGTCCGCAAAGTCGATTATTCTTTCACATTGCCTTTCTAACTACTCTTATTTTTGCATTGCTGCCTAGAAATATCTGTTCAAGGTTGACAAATTTGAACAAAAAATAGGTCATTTAACATTTCTCGATTATCCAAACCTTCTTTGAGTAGTGTATGGACTACACATGTAGGTATAATTGGACACAGATTAAACCAACTAACATGAGTGGCAAGCAACTAATCTGTTCAAGTGTCCAAACAAGATGCGGTTGAAACCTTGTTTGGAAAGTCACTATTGACCCAACCTGAGAAGAATGACTGAAGCAATTTGATATACAAGCTAAATGTATAAAAAGAATCAGAAAACAGTAGAAATATAAAAGTATAATTAATCTAAAATAGAGGACAAGATTATGCAAGCAAGATATCATGAAAGGTATGTTCCCACTCTAAAGTACTGAAAATTCACTACAAACAAATAGAAAAAGCCAGAACTCAGAAAATAAATGCATAAACTAAATTTTGTGTGCCCTTAAAATCATTCAGGAAACTGTGATATATGGCTGAACCCCCAGCCAATACGAGGCGTCGGAGAAAGCAGTCATTTAGGGCGTTTCGGGCAGACTGAAAACTAAGACTATCAAATTTCGGTGTTAGTTGAATAATGTGTGTTGGTACATGGTGCAACCCTAATAGTTTAATTACTAACAACTATTCATCAACTTTTTACTACAAAATTCTTAGAATAAGTATCAATCTATGTTGTAGATTATATATTCCAAATGCGTGAGTATACCCCATCCATCCGGTTCACCCTAAGCGGCAGAATCGTCCGTTCCAGTATCGTCTAAAACATTTCCCGTTCAGGCTATAGTTAAAGCATCAGCCTGACAAACTAGCACATAATGTATTCAGCCCGGCAAACTACTTTATAAGAATATGAATGAGTGACAAACCGCTAACTAAATTTTATTTACAAAATCAGACAGATTACAACTATTTTTCCATGCACCTAATACTCTAGATGTCACTTGAAGTGATAGCAAAATAATGATTCTGTCTTCATGGCATAAATTGAAATAGGAGGTACTTTGTCACTTATGGATACTTTATAAGGAAGCTCATCAATTAATATATTTTTTCAGCTAAGCTTGTCTAAGTTATAATACTTCAGGGGGCAAGAATAAAGTTCAACCAAATTACACTGTCCTTTAACACTTAGTCACTTGACTGAACAGATATCATACTTTAAGGATAGCATAACTCACCATCTGTCCTTTGTAAGAGAGCTCTACTGCCTCACTTGCAGCACTAGCTTTTTTAGTACCATCAGTTGTTGCACTTGGTTCAACATCATATCCTGAAGCATGCCATCTTGGCAAGCCACCATCCAAAACCCAAACTCTATCATGCCCAAAAACTCTAAACATCCTATTAATTAACATGGATCAACTTAATCCATTAATCCAAAGAATCCAATAGTGCTAATTGAAAAAATAGTTGCCTAGAATTCAGATAGGAAAGGTACCACCAAACACGAGGCGAACTGAAAATTCCTTTTCCATCATATACAACAACCCGATCATTATTCTCAATACCAAGAGCAGAAAGTGCAGCGACAAAAGCTTTCTCTGATGGCAACATGTGTGGCAGATCAGACACATCATTAAGCGAATGAACGTCACTTATTTTAGGTGTAAATTAGTAATATGTATTGTAAAGTCTACACTTGAAGCATCTTCTTACTGTGATAAAATCAAAATGCAATTTAAAATACATTAACAATAACATGCCCCAAAAATAAAAAATCATACATCAGTAGTTCGATCTGCTATCCCGTCTATGTCAAAGAATAGTGCTCAAAAGGGATGTAAACCTGTTCAACAAAAGAAATACAAAAACTTATTGCCAGAAACTAAGTTCTATTTGAATAAGATTTTGATGACAAGATTATGTAGTTTATGAGAGAGATGCAGTCATGAAATGATGTGATCCAATTAAAAGAGAGATTCAAAACATGAACATTAAATTGATTAATTTGATGAAAGGTCAACTTCAGGCAGTGCAATAATGTAAACTTCATCTCCTGCTCATTGCTATAGTTACATTAAGAAGTTCTGAAGATACAAGGAGTTCAGAGCATCCGCATCAGATCACTAGAAATTCCTCTCATCTCATATTTAGATAAAGGCTTAACAAGAAAGATACAAAAATGAAAAATAATAGATGTACTATCTCAAATTTTCCTCCCAAACTTGGTCAGACTCATATTTGTACTTTCCTTAAACCACTTTTCTACTTGGCAATAACGGATTTGATTGTTGTAAAAAGTAAAATAGAATATGTTTATTGTAAAATTTTAAGCGTAACACGATGAAAGTGCTATAATGAATTGATTTTAGAGGCGTTTTATAGAAATACAATTCAATGAATTCTGTCAAGGGGATTGGATCAAGTACTAGTCAGTAGAACCTCTTCAAATGATGCCTTCTCTTCGATTATGAAGCAGTAGCAATACCTGGTACTCCTGTAGTGGATTCCTCCGCTCGTTCGGCATGTAAAAAGATGCATCAAGCACCTAGTTAAACATAAATTTAAAGTACATAAATCAAATCAACCATGGTAATGATGACACACAAAGATGAATCAGTTCCACTTCCAAGAAAATTGTGTTTTACCAAGTCTTTTATTAATCGTGCCTATACATCCCAAAAATATTGTCTTGTTTAAATATTGATGAATTCGACTTTTCTAAATTTAGAACTCAACTACTTTTATATATATTCTGTATAATAGCTGATAAAAGTATGTCAAATCTAATGCTTTTATGTAATTTGTTTTGAATTATTTTCATAGAATTAATTTATTATTTTATATAAATCTAGTCATATTTTAGACAACGCACTCACTCAACGCATCCACTTAATCAATTAAAATAATCCAAAACAAACTAAGTCCTAGAGTACTTTACTATTAATATTATAATTTTGATTCAAATCAAAACTATGTGTTTCCATTAAGACCACGAACTTTGTTAATTTCCATCAAAACTATGTATTTTACATATGTATCCCTAACAATTTAATAAATGTATTAGTATTATAAGTTTTTATTATATATACATTAAAAAATAGGGGATTTAAAAGTAAAACTTAATCAAATATTGCATCGGAATTCCAATGTGACGGGTATCTTAAAACTAATTTGTTTTCCTAGAATGACAAGTAAAAAAATAGAGGCGGATGGAATACAAAACACTAAGCAAAGTGCACACCTTTATGTCTGGTTCTCCAAGACTGGCATGAAGCCAATCAACTGAAACAATTGGTTCATTGGTTGACATCATTCTTGAAAAAGTGGAAGCTTGCAAGAATTAAAGTTGTGTGTAATTAAAACATGGACAATAAAATGGGACAACAAAAATAGCAGCTTTCAAACACAGCCACCAAAGAATGAAAAGATGTATACTAACCAGCAAGAACAAAGACCAGACAATAAACTACTTCAATTGAAGTTTCTGCTCGGACTTAGAGCTTTGGTAGAACCGGCTCGGTTCAGATTTCATTCATAATATAAAAATGGGAATTTACTCTCTTAGTAACCGCTATATCTTACTTATTTGTCTTAACGTGTTGATTCAGTATATATATCTTCACAGTACACACACATTTACTTCCTAAAACTAAGTATTTTCAAACTATATATATACTCAAATGTGTATGATTCGAGTTGAAAAACGTTCATATAAGGCGGAACCGAAATCCCAGCTCCATGGATGGAAACCATAGCACATATACAATCAAATACTGTAACAAGACCAATATAAAAAAATAGTACTACAGCACTTTAAAAAAAATTGCAACTAAAGTACATTAAAACCAATAAACAATCTTTTCATCCTAATTCAACTAAAAATGATTTTAGCAAATAAACAACCTACTCTTGAAACAATAATCCGTACATATAATTTTGAGGTTTTATCAAAAGATTCATACAGTTAGACACTATACACCAAACACATCAAAATGTTTAACATAAAAAAAGTTATTTCAATAATATAAATTGGATTCCAAATTGAATTTCTCTAATTGATTAGTAAAACCTCCAGTCAAATTGAGATGGAGGGATTCGATAAATTAACTAGAACATCAAAACATTCAATACTAATTTGGCCTAGAGTTCAATTGATTTTGCCTAGACCTCAAACCTTGAAATTTCATAAATTAAATCAACATTAAAGTACTAAGAGACTGACATTGCAATCAGCTCAAATTCAATACGTTTTGACGATCGCACAAATCTAATTATAGAAGACCAAAAATTACAAAGATATTCAACACAAATCAACTCAAGGTTATCAAATTTTGTGCAATAGCGAGACCAAGAGACTCGAGATTCCCATATTTCTCGTCAATGATCTCGACTATATGAGATTCTCGAGAAGTTTGAAGTGATCGCAGATATCGAGAATGCAAGAACTAGACCGATTACTACAGACAATTTCCAACATATGATCGAGCATTATGCGAGTCCACAATCTGAGTATGACCGGAATCCCTTTATCAACTTACTAAAAGATAAAAATCTTCGACTCACTGATGGCTAAGCTAGTAGACAACACATTATAATACAGGAAATGAAGAAGCGCCCTATTCCTATCTTCGACCCGCACAATAGTAATGCAACTAGTAGAGAACACATTATAATACAGGAAATAAAGAAGCGCCCTATTCCTAGAATTCAAAGCTTTTCGACATAATGTTACTATTAGAAAGGCCTCTTAATTGCAAACCTAATCATAAATCAGATGCCAGTTTATGCAACACAAACTCACCACTAGGGCTGTTATCGTATGGGATTTGAGCGGGTACTAGGTAACTCGATCGTATAATTACCGGTATATCGAGCAAATGTTTTTACTCGAGTTTCACCCGGATATCAGTCAGGCGTAACAGAAATGGGTATTTTTCCCAGGCGGGTTTGGGTTGTAGTCGATTTGTTGAATTCTGCAGAAAGCAGTGCGATTCGGATACGGGATATGCATGTTTATGTGAATCCGGTACGAAGGGTATACTTATTATTTCTTTAATTATTATTAATTTATTGTAATATTAATATTTTTATATTCTATTGCTACTTTTATTAATATTTATATCATTTTTCACAAAGTTATCGATAGACTTTCCAATTTTCAACCATCTTATATTAAACATTGTAATATTAATTTTATTTAATTTCCAATATCAAAAACCAGGTGTAGAAATTACTGGAAAATATCAATTATATATATAAAGTACTAAACATTTGAACTTTAAACCAGAGTACGCCCTCATGTTGCCCATGACTGTCCCAGACTTGTACCGGGTTTCGGAGACGGAGTCCCGCTTGAGGTACGATAGGTGATCTGTAGTTTCCTGTGACTAAGGTCAATTTATCAATAAAAATACGTGAAAGCCCCATAAGCGAATCAGGATTTAACGGTTATCAGTGTATGTACGTCGTGAGTGAGTTCAAATTGCGGCCCGATACTTTCTATGCTTGTCCGACTCGTCGAGGGTGATCGAGTAGGATTTTTTAGGCTCAGTACCGGCGAGTACCCAGTGCCCGGTCATTTGGCGGCCACTGCTCAAGCGTTTAAAGGCTAAATAAATTCACTCTTTTTTAACACATTTAGTACCCGTATCAAAGAATCTTTTCCCGTCCACAAATAAACTAAAGTGGCGCGGTGCTTGCGGATTACAAAATTCACCACTAATTCAAACCAATACAACACAATCCAAAAGCACAAAAAAAATTAAATTATTGTTTTTTATTTAAAAAGTAAATAGGAAATTAGTAATGTTAAAAAGGAATAATAATAAAAACTGAGTAAAATCTGATAACGAAATTAAATAATAATAAAAATTGAGTAAAAGTGATACTTAGCTTAACACTATTGATTTTGACCAATTAAACAAAATTGAACTATTATAATTATACTTCTGACCAATTCTCATGAAAATTCGGTTTAACAAAATTGAACAAATTAGTTAATCAAGTTTCATATATTAACTTCGAAAATAACAATTATTAATTAAGATTAATTAAAATGAAGTATATATTACGAATTATATATTTATTGAAAATAGTTAATTAATTAATTCGAGAGTGAATATACCTGAAATTGGATAGGTAGGGGAACGAACTATTCTTGGGGGGAAGCGAAATAGTCGTTCATTCCAACCAAACACTTCAGCTTTTATTACTACACATAATTCTTCAACTATGAATTATAGCATATAGTACATAAATGAAAAGATACAACAAAATCACATTTTTTGATAAACCATTCATCAAACACATTATTCTCTACAATTATTATCGACTTTGTACATTAGCTTCTTCTTCCGGAGTAGTTGAAGACAAGGATCTTCTGAAGAAGACACCAAATGGGAAGCTCCAAGTATTGGAACTCATTGATGAGGGAAGACTTTACCCAAATGGTTCATTATATAATAAGCTTATTAAAATGTGTACTCAACTTAAGAGGCTACCAGAAGGCAAAATGGTGCATACCCATTTCTTGAATTCACGTTTTAGCCACTATGTTGTACCTTACAACACTCTTATTAGCTTTTATGGAAGTTGTGAGTGTGTGGAAGATGCACGTGAGGTGTTCGATGGAATGCCTGACAGGGATATGGTGTCGTGGACCGCTTTGATCACTTGTTATGCGCAGAATGAGAGGTTTGTGGAGGGGATGGTGGCGTTTAGGGAGATGCTGAAGGGGGGGTTTGTTGCTAATGAGTTTACGTTAGGGAGTGTGTTGAAGGCGGCCGCGGGTATCGGGGGAAGGGGGGAGGAGGGGAAGGAAGTGCATGGGGTTTGTGTTAAGAGTGGGTATGAGGGGGATGTTTATGTTGGTAGTGCTCTTGTCGATATGTATGCGCGGTCGGGGTGTATGAACGAGGCGAGGAATGTGTTTGATGGGTTGGAATGTAAAAATGGGGTTTCTTGGAATGCTTTGATTGCGGGGCATGCGAGGAAAGGAGAGGAAGATAGTTCGATTAAGTTGTTTATGGAGATGCGGAGGGGTGGTTTTATGCCTACTCATTTCACGTATTCTAGTATTTTTGCAGCGTGTGCCAGTAGCGGGGCTCTAGAACAAGGGAAATGGGTGCATGTACATTTGATCAAGTCAGGATTGTTGCTTATTGCGTTTATTGGCAATACTCTTCTTGATATGTATGGAAAGGCGGGTAGCATTGAGGATGCGAGGAAGGTTTTTGATCGCTTGGTAAAGAGAGATGTAATTTCATGGAACTCGATGCTAACAGCTTGTGCGCAGCATGGTCTTGGTCAGGAAACTGTTAATGGTTTTGAAGAAATGAGGAGGAAGGGCTTTGAACCCAATCAAGTAACTTTCCTTTGTGTTCTTACTGCCTGTAGTCATGCTGGCCTGTTGGATAAGGGACTCCATTACTTTGAGTTAATGAAGAAATACAACATAGATCCTGGCATTTCTCATTATGTGACAATGGTCGATCTACTTGGCCGAGCAGGTCGATTGGATCATGCTCACTGTTTCATACAGCAAATGCCAATTGAGCCTAGTGCTGCTATTTGGAAAGCCTTGCTTGGAGCTTGTAGGATGCACAAAAAGATGGAGTTGGGTGCCTATGCAGCTGAGCGAGTTTTTAAACTCGACCCCCATGACTCGGGGCCACACATTTTGCTCTCTAATATGTATGCATCCGAGGGAAGATTGAAAGATGCTGCAAGAGTCAGAAAGATGATGAATGATAGTGGTGTGAAAAAAGAACCTGCTTGTAGTTGGGTGGATATTGAGAACGTTGTCCATATGTTTGTGTCAAACGACGATTCTCATCCTCAAATTGGCGAAATCCGCAGGTTGTGGGGTGAAATTACTGAAAAGATCAAGAATATGGGATATGTCCCTGATAAAAGTCATGTACTATGGTTTAGCAACGAGCAGGAAAGGGAAGAGAGGTTACAATATCACAGTGAAAGACTCGCTCTAGCTTTTTCGCTTCTCAACACTCCATCTAGATCTCCCGTTCGGATCAAGAAGAACATTAGGATCTGTGGTGATTGCCATACTGTATTCAAGTTTACATCAACCGTTGTAAAAAGAGAAATCATCATAAGAGATACCAACCGCTTCCATCATTTTAGAGATGGTGCTTGTTCTTGTGGTGACTATTGGTAGCAGTAGAATAAAAACCAGCATTGTTGTAATAGGAATTGCAGCAGATAAATGAATTCATTATGATGGTTCTTATGGCAGTTGTTGACATAAAGAAGTCGAAACAAGGTTTCCGAATTATTGCATTGATCTTATGTTTGAGGGTGAAGAACACCAAACATCACTAATGTTGGTTAAAATTCCCAATCGACCATCCTAGTTTAAAATGGATTTTATTCGATTCCTCACGTACAAAAAGAAGTTCCAATTAGATCATTACTAAAAAAGCCTACCCTCCCTCCATGGGGAGGAAGAAAGCTTACAGCAGGGAGTAGAGAAATTTACAAAATTTTCAAATAAGAGATGACAAATATCACTATATAAGAGCAGATATTAAAAACATTACAAAGGAAACCACCAGCAGTCTAGCATTGGGTCTACTTGTTTCATCTTTTACAACAGTTGAAATGATAACTTAGCAGCCAAAGGTTACTAATCGGACGAGAAGGCTCCATTGCAATATCTGTAAAACAAAAAGATATACACACGAGTTTTTAAGATCAAGAAAAACTACAGAATAGGAACCATCTACATATAATGTTCAATGTGCAGCGAAATACAAATACGCAACTCTTATTCAGAATAATGATCATGCATCGAGTGCTTATATCTTCTTATTATCCTAACTGTTAACACTAATTAAGAGCTGATTTATAACTCATACACATGGATGTGCTATGAAGTTATGATCTAGTATCACTTTTACTACTTTGTACATCTTAATGAGCACGTTAAACCTACAAATGATAATCATAACAAAGTCTAAAGCAAAATTTGATGACAATAGTAAAACATATCATGCGAGTTTCCTAAAAGATCAGAACTTCAAACAAGTTGCACACCATTCAGAATGCAACAAAGTGTTATTAATACCATCTTTTATAGGGACACCAAAATTATCAGAAGTCAGTAGTTTATTCTTGTCTTGCATCAGAACCCCTTTTTATCTGCTAGTCAACACATTTGAATTATGGACACAGATGCATTACCTGTCACTAAATTTTTCAACAGCATCAGCAGCATAGAGAAGTGTTTCATTAGCCTTCTCAAGTGCCATATAAAGTTCCTTTCCTCTGCTAAGATGTGCAATCACCCAGGCATTGTTTTTGGTCCGAATACATAACTCCAAATCCTTCTCGTGTAAGCCATCACATCTGGATATGCCCTTCTCTAAATCAACCTCTTCTCGAAGCTTAGTTAAAGCAATTAATGTTTCCTGATACAATACCAAAAGACTCACATTCTAAACACCATAATTTCTATCTCCTCAAGGTCAAGTATATGCAGAATTAATACATGTCCATTTAACAGGGGAAAAAGAAAGAACTCCAGAAAGTCTAATTGGCATAGTGGTTAAGAAGTGTGTCTGAGCAACTACTCTTAGTTAAAAAACAGCTTTTAAAAAGTATTCAATCACAATTCAGCTATTGGTGAAAAGCTTGAATGAAGAAAAGAATAAAGGAACATTCTACTATTCGAGGCAGTTAAGCCTATAACATAGTATCCAATCAAAATTCAGCTATTAGAGAAAAGCTTGAATGACAGCAAATAATAAAGGCACATTCTACAATGCAGGAAAATTAATCTTGGTTCTTTCATGTGGTACCATCTTTAATCTCTTTTGTGTAACAAAAGAATGAAAAGTGTCATCAGTTCTAGGCATGAAACCATAGGTAACATTAGCTTCCTGGTTCTTGTGCATATGAATGAGACAAAAGATAACTTCTAGTTTTTTCTGCTCAACCATAAGAAAGAGATAGAACTAACCTTCGCTAAAGTTGTAACTTTCCCTGGTGGAGACGCCCTCGATATATTTCTATCACCATCTAACAATAAATACCGATAACCAGCAACATGGTAGGCATTCTCACCACCCCATCCTCTTGATAATTTATCTTCCACTTTCATTACCTTAAGTGATGCCTGATGAAAATATTAAAATGAAGAAAGAAAAGAAAAACCGACTACATTCAGTACAGAGATTGGAGCTGAACTGATTCTTGACCCTCAAACAATTCAGTCTTACATAGAAACAATAAGGTGATATCGTGAAGGCCTGTCCTCTAGAAAAACTCTATTATTGTATGACAAAGCAACGTCTTTCAGGATAGATAATATGCACGGGCAGTAGCAATAGTTACTATCTTGACCAAAGTTTTAAAAATAACAGCACATAAGGAACAAACCCAGGGCATACAAAGTGACTCAAACATGATAAGCAGGCAATCGAAATTATACAGAGTTATACCAGACATTTATTGAAAGAGAAAAATTTTAAAGTTGTCCAAACAACAGGAAAGAGCATACTACAGATAAGGTCAGACAATTAAATCTCAATCCACTGGATCATCATCAGGAAAACCTTAATACAAAAAGAAAAGAAAATCCAGAATGGGTTGTTTGTTCATCGTTAGACCAAGTGCTGCAACCAAAACAGAGACTTTATATTTAGCCGAAAGAAGATTTATATTCTTTGGTTATACCGTTATATAGATTATAGAATGCAGAATAGTGCCCAAAAGAAGAGCTAAAATTCATAGGAGTGAGTAGTTAAGTACTATCGCACACCATCACATACATTTTCAAGAATGTGCTGCTTCATCATGGCAATTCCCCGCTCTCCATCTATTACAGATGCAACAGGAATCAGCAGAATTACTGTGAGGCTACTGTATTGGTAAACACATAGATACATCCTCTCCCCTGTTTTCTGAAGATAGATTCTTGGGCTTGCAGGGACAGAGCTGCCGGCTTCTTCACCCCACATATCAGTAACAAGGAAACCATCCTTCCCTCTTGACCATTTTCCATTCTGTGAAGGCCACATAACATGCTTACAACAATATCCAATATGCCATGATGTTTATCTACAATCAAATCATGACTCACCAAGTAAGAGCCACCAGCATGATGAGCAGTTGAGCTCTTACGAAGGTATGACATGGAACTAGCTCCTGAAGAAAGTGCACGAGATGACAACCTTTGGACAGCATATGTAAAAATATTCACCGTGTCCTCCTGCCAGGATATATCCCATTATTAGTGGTACCCTATGCAAAAATGAGACCATATTCTGGATCTCTAAATAATTTATCTCTTCCATGGATCAATTTGTTGGTTGATTGATATATTTAGCTAAAAAGCTTCAAGAGTGTGGGAAAGAAGTCTAGAAGTTTGCACCGAAAACCATAACATACAGGAGTGAGAGTTGTAGAAACCAGCAGGTCATGGAACATAATCATTGAGTGCCAATGTGCATTCCCAGCAGTAGATTCTAGTACCCGAACGAGGGACTGCCACATTAAACAACAATACAATTATATCAAGCCAAGAAGACACAGTACGCTTGTGTAAATATTGTAAGGATAGTAGTTTGATCTGAATCTTTATACTAATAGAATTGGCATTGTAATCTTACTTAGAGGCCGAATCTTGCCAGGTAAGACATAAAAAATTATAAAATTGTTGTGGAAAGTATTTTAAGTTCACTGTAAACTTTATCAGAAACTTGGAAAAATTATTAACCCCGCATTATTCAAGCTCAAGTACATCAGCATCAATAAATATTTAGTACTATGCTGGTCTCAAAGGACAAAAGAGAACCCATAAGACGTTAACATTCAGTTTGTTAGGATCTGAATCAGATATTTTACAGTCGATTCAATGAACATAACCCGAACAGAAGAAAGAAACTACGCCAATTACTTACAAATATTAAGACCCCTATGCCAAGTATCTCCTATATTCCAGTTACAGGCCCAAAAGTCCAGGATGAAAGTTAACATCAAGCAGTTAACAGGTGCTAATAAATTGGATTGTTCCCACGAAAAAAAATGCTAGCAAATTTCATAGAGAAACTCTACATAAAAAGCATTATGTTATTTAAAAAATCAAAATTACAACAAGACAAACATGCAATCAGATATTTATCTCATCAAAATATCAAGTTATATACAAGTATTTATAGGTTCAAATTACTTGAAGACAAACCTGAACTTCAAGCGCAGCCTCCCGTCCCATTGTCAGCAACTGCACAGTGCCACGCTCCTTTAAAGATTCGCGGAAATTAGGTAACTGAAGCTTCTTTCTATTGACAAAATCTGCTCCAAACAGATAATTAAAGGGTGAGCCGGTGAGGAAAGAAACACTGCAACTCAAGATCTCCTATTGATTAATTTGCATTATCATCCAACACAACAGCTGAAGCATTACCCCAGCAGCAAAAGTCCAATGGAGACGGCTTTTCAAAAGCTGACAATTAGTGACTACCAATGAAATATCTTAAAGTGCAAAAGAAACTATGAAATTAGTAATTCACAAAGAAAGGAAGAACAGATGACTCACCACTTAAATAATCGGTTACAAAACTGAATAATTGGGAGCGGATAACAACTCCACTAGGTTCTTTATCTAGTAATGCTCTGATTGATCCATGGAATAGCAGGAAAAGAGAGTGTACTTCCTTCAGGACAGCACGTAATGATTCAGTCCTCCATATAGCTTCCAACTCCTTGTTTTTTTCAACTATCTATAGTATTGTAGTTTATCCAAAAAAGGAGCAAGTCAAATGAAAAGGAAGCGCAATTTAAAATTTAATATTCATAGGAAAAAAATATAGGGATCACTAGTATCTAAAATTCATGGTTTTTTCATCTCCCTTCATAAAGAACTCACTAACATGTAATGTAGATAGGTAAAGCAATCATAAACTTGCTACAGAAAACATTTCGGGAAACAATAACACATACACTGATACAAGGAATAGTAAATCCGTCTCTTAGGGCTTTCAAAACAGGGCCTGTAGAGTATGATTCACAGTATCCTATGTGCATATGTCTACTAGATGACCATGTATATATATCGAAACCTAAAACCACTTTTCTACCTGAATTTAAGTACTCAGTGCATTCTTAGAATACTGTAAGCCGCAGAGCTCATTCTTACCACATAAAAGGAAGGGCATTTATCATGGCAACACAATTAGAGTACTCAAAAGCTTTCGCTACTAAATCTTGTCATTAATTTCAGTAAGGCTAGTAATCGGGTTTACTATCTGCTACCACTAAAAAAACAGCCATCAAAACGCACCATCACCATCCAAATATCCAGCTCCGCTTCAAAAAAAACATGGGAATGCTTATCTGCCTCTATGACCTCACAAGCAGCCTGCGGGGAAAATATTCTGCGATGACAGAAAACCAATCATTGGACTACTTCAATCAGAACATCCACATTGAACTTTAAATCTACAAACAAACAAACTAGCCTGCCAAACACATCAAACCAGACCAACTATTCCCTAACCAACAAACCCCAAATTTCACCATTACTTCTGAAATCGAACACTCATTAGAATTTATCTAAAGATGCAACAATCACAACCTCCCCGAGATAACTACAATGAGCATCCTGAAACACCTCTTTTAAATCTAAACACGGAAGTTATATTACCTCCATTCCAATAATAGTCTAGTTTGATTTTCAATGATTAAAATTAACAAACTTCGCGACCTTAATCGACACACACAACTTCGCTTGAATCAACCTTACCATGCCAATAGTAAACCATGTTAAAACCACTATCTTTGCATCTATGTTTCACCAATATTATAAAACAAATACAAAAATACTATCTTTCTAATGTGTCCGACTTTTAAACTTTAACCTTGAATATTTTCTAATACTCCCTCCATCCTGCAAAAGATGGAGTCTTGATATCTTTTTCAATAGTCAAAATTAACTAACTATAACATCCTAATTGCCTCACACAACTTCAATTTGAATCAAAATTACAATGCCAATAGTAAAATATGTTAAAAATACAATCTTTAAATCAATTCCTCACCAAATATTATAAAACCCACACAAAAAATCTCAAAATTAAAAAATCTAACTATTAAAAATTAAAAAAGACCAATATTTATTAGATGGGTAGTAGTAAAAATCACCAATTTCAATCTATTTTCCACCAAATGTTATAAAGCACATACAAAAATATTTTCATTAAAAATCAACTATTAAAAGTCAAAATAGACAATATTTATTAGATGGGTAGTAGCAAAAAGAATGAAAATCACAAATTTCAATCTATTTTCCACCAAATATTATAAAACACAAACTAAAATATTTTCATTCAAAATTAAAAAAAGTCAAACCATTAAAAGTCAAAATAGACAATATTTATTAGATGGGTAGTAGTAAAAAGAATGAAAATAATAAATTTTAATCTATTTTCCACCAAATATTATAAAACACATACAAAAATATTTTCATTCAAAATTAAAAAAAGTCAATTATTAAAAGTCAAAAGTAGACAATAATTTGAGATGTGTAGTAGTAAAAAAAAAAGTGGACCTGGTAAAAGTGATGAGACCTTCACTAAGGCCAACAACAGAGAGTTGTGATGAGAAGGGTAAATCAGGTGGGTAAAAATATAATATTTTTTCAACTTCTTCTCCTTCATTTTGACCCCTTCTTAAATCAAATATGCACAATTTCATTTTTATATTATAGGAAAAAACCCCATCAATACAAGGACTACAATATGGCAAATTTAATTCATCTGATAATGGTTAAATGAGGGAAATTGTTCTGGATTTGGTGATGGGGGGTGGGGTGGGGTGGGGGTAGGGGTGAGGTCGTTGGGACTTTGGAGGAAGAGTTCGGTACAAATGCACAATACTCGAGTATTTTTCGTTTCTTCCCTCGACTGGAAACGGGCAACACTTCTATGAGGTTAATCGAGTTGGAATCGGCATTTTCGTATAAATGTCGGGTAATTACTTTTATTTGATAACGTGTCTATCCAGTCAAATAAGCAGGTAATTCTTTTAGAACTCATTCGTTAACAAAAACTTGACAGTGTAAAGTGATCGTCGGTATTTGAGTGCACTCGAGTGCGTTGCATACACACTCCGTTGAGCGATTGCCGAACATATATAAGTTCAAGTTTGGTTCGGAAAAGTTCGATTAACAATGAAAGTTCGAGGTTCCAATTCAATTCAATACATTTTCCTCGAACGTTCGAGTTTGGTTCCAAAATGGAAATTGATGAAAATTCGAAAAACAATGTCTAGCTTGTGTCGTTCGAGTAAATAATTATACAAGGAAATGATGAGATGGTCTAATGGTAAAATACAATTTTGAACCGAACCAAGCATTGGGGCCGACTTCCATTGAATATGAAATGAAGGGTGGAATTCGGTTCCAACCACATCGAACCAAATTTCGAATCAAAATTTTTACAGGCCTATATAAATCGGGATGAATCTACGTGTTTACAAAAGTCGGACATTAAAATATTTTATCAAAAAATTAATTAAAATGAATGGAAGTACTGTATGATGTAATCAACCAAAGTAGATACTTGTACTAAATTATTACCTCTAGTTGAGAAAGTAAAGATCAATGGCAAACATAGTTGTTGTAATAGTCACATGTTTACTGTCTGCTTCAACTCCTTCTTTATCATACCATTACCAGGTCAATTTTCAATATTTAATCTTTTTGTGTTTTTCAATAGTAGTTATTAACAAGAAATAAACCCAGATTGGGTTATCAAATTTGAAGCCAGAAATGTGATCTTAATTGGATTTTTTTACTTGTTTCATATGTTCTAAGTTGGTGTTTTGTTTTTATATAGATGTATTTTTTGAAGTTAAAGCTGTGATCTTTGGTTTTTTTGGTTTTTGAAAGTTAAAGATTTGATCTTGGATGGTTTTCAATGGAAGTTATTAACAAGAAAGCAAACCCACCCAGATGAGAAAACTACTTTGAAGTTATGAAATTGAATTTAATTGAATTGTTGTTTCCTACTTTCCAAATTGGTAATTTTTTAATTCAATTTTGGGTTTGTTTCTTAACATTTTTTGTGTGTAACCAATTTAATTATGGTTTGATTAAGATTGTTATAGTTAAACTCAACTAGTTAAGTGAAATTGCATTTATTTTTACTTTTTTGTGGTTGTTCACAGCTTTTAGTGGAATCTTCTTTGTAAGTAGTCTGGCAATACTATACTATTTTGATTGATTTTGAGTTGGAAGATTCCATATTGTTATTATTCAATTATACAGAACTTACAAAGTTACAATCTTTGGTAGTTTACTTGTTGAACTTAAGGATTTCTTCAATTGTATGTTTTTTGGTTTCTTTCTAATTGCTTTTTATTTTGAACTATTTGTTGTTTGTACTGCAGGATATAGCACTTTCAACATCAAGGTAATGGTTTCTATTCGTCCTGCTATATATATATATATATATATGCGCAGTTTCTCCGAACTTTAAGTACGAAAACTCAGGCCTCACAAGTGTTGTTAGATGCAATTTTTGGCTAACTGATTTTAGTAGTCGACTTTAGGGATCTTTTGTTTTATAGTGACTGATTTGGGTTAAAGATCTGAAATGCAGATTTTGGATGACAAGGCTGAGAATTTGTCGATAAGGAACATAACTATCATTATGAGCATATATATCTAGACACCTATGAGTTGATAAAATTAAGATGGATGTACATACATTTCCATACCTCTATGATTAGTTAATCCAATAGTTAGCAGGATTTAAAATTCATATACGTACTTGAATTCTTTAGAGGAAATTACATTTTCCAACTTGGTCCTCGAGACCTACTTAAAAGGTGAACTTGTAATTATTGTCCTGTTAAATTGAGACAGCTACTGGTTCTTACGGGTGATGTGTCATGTGTGCATCCCCTATTTGACTAGTTATGACTGTTTCTAAGATCGTTTCTTCTGATGCTTAGGACTCTGAATGATGAACCTAAGGCCCCTGAAATACATTGTTCCCGAGAGAGAAGTAGGCTAGCTTCGAGAGCTGTTGATGAGGTATCTTCAATAGCTTGAAAAATATGTATTGAGTTGTTTCTTTTATTTTTAGTTTGGTTGTCATTGTTTCATGATCTATGCAGTTTCTAATGCCATTTGTAGAACGAGAAAAATATCAGCTTCCAATCCAGTGTAGACTTAACCCATCAAATAATCTTTTCGGAGATAATGAGGAGCACAAGATTCATGTGGATCTAAATGAATGGCGATGTGGGTACTGTAAGAAAACATTCCGAGCAGAAAGGTTTCTTGATCAGCATTTTGATAACAGACACTATAATCTACTTAATGTTGTAAGTAGCATTTCTTTATGTTTTAAAATACTAAATATTTGAATCACCACTTGCTAGTGATAAACTGATAGTAGAATCAATGTTACATGAGTACGAAGTGCTACAGAATCTAAACTGTCTGAATTTTAGATTGATCTCAATAATTCGTATCTTCTTTTTTATCATGCATGTGATAATCCATAACAATTAGACATTATTCAATTTCTGTCGGCACGTTTAAAAACATCAATTATAAAATGTGTTATCGTCTTAGTGATTCATGTTCCCTATGGCAAGTTTTGGCGAACTTTATGTTAATTTTTCCATCATGTATATAATTATTAATGTTGAGCTATATCAGTGGAAGTGGAAGGGAGTAGATCTTACTGAATTTATGATATTAATTTTTTTGATGATATAGATATTGAAGCATATTAATTGCGAAAGTGGTATGACTTAAACGTTATTCTATATCATCTTGTCTAGAAGTTAGTGATTACCTTCGTTTCAGCTGTTAAATCAAGAAAATGCGACACTCTTGACGAAATGGAGTTGTCACCCCCAGATTCTTTTGATTAACCAGTAATATTCAAATTAGCATGTCACTTTCCATGTTATAGCATGTTCTTATACTCCTTGTTGCATAAGTAGGTGGATTGTTTCTTTAAATATTGATGATATCCTTATTTGAATTTTAATTCTATTGCATGCATATGATATTAATCTCATTGGATTCAGAGTCATGGGAAGTGTATGGCAGATTTATGTGGAGCTTTGCATTGTGACCTCATGATGGAAATCAAGGCTCCTAAAACCAAATGCAATCCTGCAGCAGCCGCTAAAAATCGTCATATGTGTGAGGTCTGAGTTTGTTAGTTAATATCGATGGTTGTTTAGTTCACCTTTCTCCTGGTTACAGCTTGCCTTTTTATATGCAGAAAATTGCTGATAGCTGTTTTCCTTTGAATCAAGGCCAGTCAGCTACTCGTCTTCATGGTATGACTGGAATTATGCGAAACGCATACCAGACATGTCACTTCAGTTGAATTAAGTGATTTTGTTTTTATTCTTGTAGAATTATTTTTGCGGCAATTTTGCGATGCTCATTCCTGCTCTGGAGGAAGGAAACCATTTTCTAGAGGTGGCAGGGTAAGGCTTCTTAACTCTACATATGATTTTGTCATGGTAAACCATTCCCTTTAGAGAGTTTTCTGAAGCCAGTAGTGTAATTCGGTTTTTGTTGAAAAGTGAAATCTTCAGGTTTATGCAACATAAAACAAGAGTACTTCTCAGAAAGGTAAAAACAACTATGGGCTATAGCCCTCCCCAACTAAGCCCTTCCCTGATCAATGCCATGAATGTCTCTCCACAATCATGTTTCCCCTTTATTTTCATCTCGCTTCCATCGTCTCTCTTTCTCTCTCATTTTGTCCCATAGATAGAACTTCCTATCTTTTAAAAGCACTTGTTTATATACTCCAATATTTTTTGTTCGTTTTGTGTGAATCTGGAAGGCTGCTCTGAGCCTCCCAACTTATGAATGTTTCAGCATCTTTTTTCTTTACTAGGATATGCCTTATCTTTAAGATCCTTTCTCTGTCCTCTTTTTAAATAGTTATGTGGATTTGGTTCCATGTAGCATATAGAAGACACAAGTCATTGTGTCAATCTTGCGTGATCTTTATTTATTTATTTTCTCTATAAAAAAAGAAAGAAAAAAGAACCGAGCAGAGGATAATTGTAGACTGTTGAAGATTATGGGAGGGGTTGGGATTTGAGAGTGGGTTTCTCCTTCTGGCGACTCAATCTGCTGATGAACTTTTTTCTTTTTGTTTCACAAAATAGAAAATTGGAAGGGAGCACTGCAAGTTCTTCTAATGTTAAATGCATTTGCTTTCCATGATCTTCATCTTGATACCTTCTTATAGGGGTTGATGGTTCTTTAAGTCTTCTTATATTAAAGTCAGTTATGCATAGCTGGTCCTTCTAAGAAGGTGAGCAGGTGCGAATGGAAGATATTGTGGCACAAGGATATATCCAATAAATCCCTTCATAGATTTTTTTTAAAACTTATTATTAGGGTCTCATTATTCATTAGAAAACATTTCCTAACATTATCAATTTTTTCTATACTTGCAGAAGAACACAAATTTATTCTACTTGGCAATCGCAATTTTGACACTGCTGTTGCTCCCTTTATTCTACGTTGTTGTTTATTTGTACCAAAGGTACTTTCTCGATCTTGTGGAATGCATAACTAAGTTCTACGGAGACTGATCTGTGTACATTGCATTTGCTGCAGGGATTTGAGAAATGGTACCCAAAAACTGAAGCGAATAGTAAAACAGGGTGCAAAACCTAAGCCCTATTAGGTAAATATGCTTCATCATTCATTTGTTTCTCATTTCAAGACTTTGAGACTGGTGAATATGGTAGAAAACTATTCTTCTTCAGCAGTCAGCGCCATCCTTGATCAACATTGGATCAAGAAATCTCTTTGTGAACTATGGCCGTCTCATCTTTGAGGGAGTTTTCTCGGCACTACAAAAAGTTTGTATGAAAACAGTTTTGTGGAAGAACACACATAGCTTTCGCCTTTCGGACTTCTGCTGTTTTTGTCCCTTGATCGCTGTATTTGTATGCATAGTGAGTCTTTATAGACTAGTTGGCACATTCTTTTGTACCCTACTGTGATATATAGTCTTGGTTCTTGTTCCATTTTATTTAGAGTCATGTGTGCAGAATGTGAATTATTCATATATATTGATCCCCTATCAAGTCTTTATAAAAACCAACTCTAGAAAGAGTCCAACTTCAGAACCACCACAATGGTGACGATGGCATCCACCCCTCCAAGTGGTTGTTTGGTGGAGTTTTTTAAAAAAAAAAAAAATTGAAACTAAAAATTATATTTATTTTTTCTGTATAAAAAGTTTAGAACTAAAACTTGTACTGTGAAGTATAAAATTTTCAGAAGTTGTGTTAAATATCAAGAGATTGGGCTCTATTATAATATACAAAAATAAAGATTCAAAAATTTATATAAAATCTGGCCGATCCATGGTTTTCATTTAAATACATGTTTTAAGGATTTTTTTAAAAGTTTGGATTCATATACTTTTGATATTCAATGATGATTATAGATGTTAGAACATATTTAAAAGATTTTCCTTAAATTTAGATACGTTATTTTACGAATTACAGAAGTATATCGAGAAGGATAGATGATTCGAAGATGATTTAGATATGTTTTTAATTCTAGAACTGATCGAAGCCACGAAACATGAGTATAACAGGTCAGGCCATGAAGTTGAGAAAAGACCCACATGAAGATCATACCATCCACAAAATATACTTTGGACTAAACTACAAAATTCTTTGATAGATAAGATCACATGACTCACTGCTGAGTTCCTACAACAATGTCCAAACTCAACAATTAGCGCCCCCCCCCTACAGCTACTTGTTCTTTTTATTAAAAAGCTAAAACTACCCACATTATCATTTATCATTATGGTTCCTATTGATTTTGAGAATTTTAAAGAAAAGCTAGCACCCCATTTCACACCATGGCAGAGGTCTTTTCAATTCTGGGTTCGTGCTGCCGATATTTATACTGGTTATAAGGTTTGTATTATTCATTACTCCCTCCATTTGTCGTTTTAGTCAAATAAATTTATTTAAAAATATTTGTGGTTTTAGCATTTAACAACCACCAACAACCAATGATAATTGAATTTTTTTTATTACAATGGGAATCGAGCGTGAACCTCTAGGCAGTCGGAACGTCTCCTAACACTAGCTCATTTGATGTTCTCCAATGATAATTGAAAATTGTTTTGATTGATTGTCATTCTAAATTTTCAATAGACTTTTTACTATGTTTTATTTTTCTTAATCTATGTACAAATGTCTAAAACGACAACTTAAAAATGGAGGAAATATTATTTTTTGTGAATTTATAGTAATCCTTTTGTTTCAAATAAATTGGTAAAAAGTTTTATTCTTTATATAGTTTGTGCTTATATATATAGATACTGATTATAAGGTTTGTGTTCTTCATTGTTTTTGGGAATTTATAGTAATCCATTTGCTTCAAAAAGATTGTCCAGTTTTGAAATGGGCCCAAAAGTTTTAATCTTTATGTAGTTTATGCTTATAATATTATATGTGTATTGATATATATACTGGTTATAAGGTTTGTGTTCTTTAATTGGCAAAAAAAATTGATCTTTATATAGTGTCTGCTTATATTTAAATGTGTAAAAGATTTTGTCTTCTATGGCTATTTGATATAATGAAATAAAAATAAAAATGGCTCATTACATTATCTATGTTTCTTCCTATCAATTGAGACGTATTAGATACTGTTTGCACTTGAGACCCTTGATTAATTCGGAAATAGTCTCACTGTTATCACATGAGTAATCTGACCCCCTTACCCCGCATTGGTGGTAGACTCTTCAAAGGCATTGGAGCATGTTAATGTAATGTTAAATGTATTTAGGGTACTACCTTCGTTTTAAGAAGACTGTCCAGTTTTGAATTTTGATAGAAAGTTCGTTAATTTTGACAATTGAAAATCAAACTAGACGATCTATTTGGAACGGAGGGAGTATTAAATTGGCAAAAAGTTTTAATCTTTATATAGTGTGTGCTTATATGTGTAATTTACTATCTAGACTGGTTATAAGGATTGTATTCATATGTTTTCTCTGATTATTTATAGTACTCCATTCGTTTTAAAATGATTGTTCAGTTTGAAATTTGATGGAAAGTTCGTAAAGTTTGACCATTGAAAATCAAACTAGACAAAATTTTCGAAATGGAGGGAGTATTAAATTGGCAAAAATGATGCTTATATGAGTGTCTGCTTATGTGCATCTTGATTAGGTGTTTCAATTGAGAGTGAGTTTTGAAAAGGATGTGAAGAAGCAAGAGGTAATGTGGGAAAGACAGCATGAGCTTGCTGCTGACAAGATATACAAAATGTGCTCGGAGCTTGGTGGGTTTTTCCTCAAGGTGTTAAACCGATCCTCTAGTTTTCTTGATCATATTTCTGAATTGGATTGGTGAATTTGGATTGTGCAGTGTTTGGATTTTGGAATTCAATAGTCTACTTTCAAACTGTAATTCATTAGTGATGGTCATGCCATATGATAGTGTAGAATCTGATTTTTTTAATGGAGCAGATAATAATGTTAATTTTTGAGTTGGATGAGATAGAATGTTCCACCATTTATATTATTCGAATTCCAAGCTTGGGGGGGTTATCTATTCCCTTCTTCCGTTCAATCTAAAAAATCTTAATCTTGGAAGCTGCAAATATTTGCAAAAACAAGGGCTGAGTATGACTACAATATTGTACTAACATTTTGAATCTGTTGAATAGATGTTACTTAGGATTTATATACAAATAAAATAAAAACCGTTAAAATATTGAAAATTTGAACATACTCAATTAATAAGTCGAAACCCCCAAACAGTATGGAATATAGGGAAGCATAAATTTTGTATCTTTTATACTGGAATGGTGCACGGATCATTTTTTAACTTGCCAATTTCATATATGTTTATGTGGGTTTAGTTGTCTTTTGACATGTGCAGATTTCTTTATTTATTAGTTCAGTGGATCTTGATGATCATGTTAAGTCTAAACACAATGTTAATATATGCTATGCAATTTACGATAGGAACTCTTTGAATCTTCTAACCAGTATACCATAAGCCTCATAATATATAGGCATTGCTTTTTTTTGGTTAGCAATCAAGTTTGCATAATATAGAGCTCAGTGATTGGTTTGCTATCATTGATGGAAATATACTAATAGTACTTTTCTATAGGTAGTAAAGAAAAGTTCTTAGCAAAACCTTTAAATATTTGACTTTCCAGACTATCAAAGGTTAATTTAAATTGTATTTCAATGTTTGTGACTTTGTGGCCTTTGGCCCATGATGAAGTCGCCAGGTAGTACTATAGGGTACCTGATATTTCCAGTCAGTATGTGGAGTCCAAATGGGATCCTGCTGTTCGCGTGTCAAAAGTTCTTTGCAAGGACTATTACTTATCTTATGGTGAATTCGTCATTGGATATTTTTGTTGCTAATTTTATTCTTTCAACTTGAAAGATTGGATCTTGAATACGTTCAACTGAACGAGAACAATTGCCTGTTCATGATAGATTACGGTGATTGACTGTTATATTGGGACGGACAATATATAGGTTGCTCAGATTATTGGGAAACCTGACCTGGCTCCTGCTGCTTGGGTTAGAAGGCTTGTTACATTATGCGATCAAGCCCCTTCTGACCCTTATGATGTTGTCAAAGTTGAGCTGGAGAGGGAGCTAGGTCAAAATGTTGATGTCTTGTTTGAAAGATTTGATGTCAATCCTCTTGGTTCAGCTTCCATTGCGCAGGTACATTTGGAACATCATTTATTATAACTATATAAAGCATAGTTTAAGATACAGAAAGGAGAGGAAAAATGTTTCGATTTAATTTTCTTCTATGCTGGTAGATATCTCCTTCTCTTTTGTCTTTGGAGACGACCAATATACACTAATCATCTAGTGACTAGAAGTCCTCATCCATATAGAAAATCACTCCCACTCCACATTGTTTTGGGTTATATTGAATGAAGGTAAAAACACAAGATATGCATTTTTACGGGGTTTTTTCTCTTCTTTTCCTTGTCGTATGGTGTGAAGACTTTTGCTACATATATTACTACATCTGATTCGATTTAATTGATGTTTCCTCTTTTCACTGTCAAACTTTGACCATCACTTACTTTTTGGTTATATTGTGATAAATTATAAGAAACTAATGAAAATATTTTGGAAGACAAATCCAATGATATCATTTATATTTATTAGAATAATGAATAAAAATTAATTGATGGTCAAATGTTGACACGGAAAACTGAAATCATTTAAAATGAATTATAGGGAGAATGTCTTAATACAATCTTGCAGAAGGAAACAATAAAAGAGCATTATGAAAGCTGTTCCCATTGATCTGTTATGAATGTTAGTATTGACTGAGCTACTGTTCTTTTGGTAACATTTTAGTTAAACTCTATATGTTGTTTCTTTCTATTATCACCCCTCCCCCTACAATTAAATGGAAGGAAAGAATATCATAGTTAAGTTGGAATCTTCTATCACAGTTTTTCTTTTGGTGTTTCTTATTGTGGAAGTAGTCTAACAAGTTACTGTCACTTCATAAAATGTAGGTGCACCGAGCAAGACTCAAGGGTGAAAATATGGATGTTGTTGTCAAGGTTAGCGAGGTTGTACAGTCAAAACTAGACCTCCACATATGGTAAAAGATTGTAATATGTGTATATAGTACAGGTTCAACATCCAGGGGTTCAGAACCTGATGATGAGATGATATTCGAACTGGGTGCTTAAGCCTTATTCATGCAAAAGACAGATATCAATTGATCTTACTCCGCACTAGAAATGGAGAAGCAGGTGTGTATCAAATTTGTCGTTGTTCTTTTTTGAACATCCTATTGTTCCTTCTTTAGCTTCGAAAACTCAAACCCGCATCACATTCTGATGCAGTAGAAGTAATCTGATCATTCTAGGTCTTGGCCTATTTAAATTATCCTCAAGGCTTTATTTATTCATTTATGTTAATTGAGTGCATACTTTAAGCTGTACAGACTATAGCCTTATATTAGCTGATTTTGATGAACTTAAGAGTGGTGCCACTTTGGAAGGCATCTAGATTCTCAATCTATTTATTGACACTCTTCTTGCTTGTCCCTTAAGATCGGATACGAATTTGACTTTATGAGGGAGGCTGATGCAATGAAAAGAATTCGACGTTTTTTATACGAAAACAACAAGAAGCCCCTGGTCTTTGTACCCCGTGTAATTCAAAATATGGTGACGAAGTAAGTTTATATTCATTTATTATTATTATTTTTAAATAGGATCCAAGGAACATTATTTTCATGTCTTCTAATTAATTGAGTCTGGTTGCTTTCTTTTCCTTTTCTTGCCCCTGTTTTTCTGGATCGCATATAAATCATAAATTGTAAAGGTTATGACTTACAAAAGTGTAGCAAGTCCTTTGCCTTGCTCCATGAGATTAACATTTATTAAAACATATTTACCCTATTTTACCTTCTTTCTTTGTTGATAGGAATTAATTATTTCCTTGGCTTCTGAGACATGAGGTATACACATGATTGTTAGAGGCTAGTAAAATCTCGGTTTCATAGGGGACTTTCTCTGACATTCTGCTAGATGTCGACTAATATTTCTTGTAAACACTTTTCTCCTGCTTCTTAGAACACTAGAACTTCTAATGTGTACCAGAAGTACCCTTCATTGGAAATGGAGTTTCATCCATTTCAACTATCCTCTTCAGGAGTTGGCAAATAGTGATGTTGTATGAAAGTCAACATGGAACCTTCTTGAATTCTTTTGTGGCATTCTTTACTATGTAGCCATATAGATTACAGTGCACAATCATGATCTCAACAACTTCTGCACTTTCTGTCAATACTGATATATATACGATTAATAAAATTCTATTGATCTTCTGAATGGTTAACTTCTTTAATGATGTTTACATCATAGTTTGAAAGATGCATATTGGGGTTGGCTATATCAGTTTCGGTGCAAATGAATATCAGTTTTTGGTTGAATCTGTTCTAGAAATTCTTCTTCCCTTGGTAAAGTGTGATTTTCTATATTCTCGAGGAGTCGAAAAGATGTTGGGAGAAGCTGTTATAATTTATCTCATGAGTTCAAGACAATTGTTGTCCATATTATGTTTCTCCCGTCTTCAATTTTCTCTTGAAGATCGGTGATGCCTATTTCCTCTTGCACATGCTATTACTTGGGTGGGGAAAAAAACCTCGTAGATTGCATACACGGTAGACTACTAAATTCACATTCCCATTTATATAGGGAAGGTGTGTGTGTGTGTGTGTGGGGGCTGGGGGTTGATTGAGGAGGGGGTTCTCTACACCAGATAACCTGACTACATAAGAAAGAAAGTTATATCTATTTCTCTAATATAATTACTTTCACTTGAACTCTTTGGTTTGAGCAGGAGAGTCCTGGTAATGGACTACATTGATGGGGTCCCTATTTTGAAGCTTGGAGATGAAATTGCAAAGAGAGGTATAAACCCCAGTGGAAAGCTAGCTATGGTTGCAAAGCAGTAAGCTTCTGACGTGTTCCAGACCTTGATACAAGTCTTCATCAGTTTCCTTGCAATCTTGTTAGAAGCCTCTACATTGTTCTTTATAAGTTACCCTCGTTTCTCTCATCTGCTGATTTATCTTTATTACTTTTCTTGTTCTGGTCTACTGTATTTGCTTTATTATGTCAAGTGTACGTGTAGAATACAAGTAGTTACATTAGGCGATCTCCATGACTAAAACCTTTCCCGCTTGAGTCAGAATGCCTGTTCTGATTTGAGTGAAGGACTTCATGACTAAAACCTTTCCCGCTTGAGTCAGAATGCCTGTTCTGATTTGAGTTAGGCGATCTCCATGACTAAAAACTTTCCCGCTTGAGTCAGAATGCCTGTTCTGATTTGAGTATTCTCATGTATAATACTAGTCATAACTCATAACTACATGAGCATTTCTATTTCGTCATTCAAAGGGTTTTTGGAACAAGCCAAGAAACGTACGGTTTTAATGATATAAAGACATTCACCTGAAGTAATAAACCTCAAGGCAATTATAAATAATTAACTTCCAATGAGTTTTCCTGCTTCCTTTATAATTCTTCAGTAGAATTATATCACTATTGATTATCATCCTCTAGGTTGTACGACATGTCTTCTGCAACTGGTGTCCTCAGTAGGATTGTGCATAATACAATGGTCGCATTTAGTTGCAATTGTACTGAAAGTCTTTCTCCAAACTTAAAAATATCCTTATGAAGTTCAAATATCATAAATTGCCATTTGAGAATACTCAACATTAGTTTATAGTTACTTTAATATTCTGTACACATGACATTGTTTCTGTAGTAAGATTTCAAAATATCTGTATTGATTCAATATGCATTGCCTTGATTTTTTTTATTCTTAAATGCAGAAACATCCTGAGGAGCTTGACTTGCATACGGACAAATGATACTGAAGAGTGGATACTTTCACGCTGATCCTCATCCTGGAAATATTTTGATTTGTCGTAATTTGAGGTAAACTGTAATTTGTTTTTGCTAACATGTTTGATAATCATAATTGCAAATTTAGTCTTCTGCATACAGCTGGAGAATTTCATACGTACAGACAATTCCATGTTTTGTTTTTAAAAATCGAATTACTTAGCTGTTGTGAGCCTTCCAAAGGACTTATTAGAGGTCTTCCAGCCGACTTGGAGGCCCCGAAGCTCACTCTCATCAGAAGGGCATGCGGCTTAAAAAAAAAAAAACGATGTTTTGTTTAAATTTGGTTTTTAAAATTCCTAGACTACTTATAAACGAAATATAGTTCCTCCTCCTCTGTAGGTTGCATTGATTGATTATGGCCAAGTCAAAGATTTGCCTGAAAATTTGAGGCTTGGATATGCCAATCTTGTTCTTGCTATGGCTGATAATGATCCTATAAAAGCATCGGACAGTTACAGGTATCATGATATTTGAGAACGTTTATAGCGATCCGTTTCTAGGTTCTATATTTTCATAATAATTTTCTTATTTCAAGAATTTATTTTAAATGTTGATAAAAATAAGCCTCTTTACTTTATTTCAAACATGCAGACCTCAACATTGGAAGCAAAAGAAATAGAAGTAATGTCCAACAACAGAGAACCGTTATATCCTAACTTTCAGACTCATGTTTATGTTTTCTAGGGAACTAGGGATTGAAACAATCACCAAATGTGACAAATGAGCTTAAAAGAAATGCTTTAAACTGGCAAAGACAATGTTTGACACAAAACTACCAGGACGGTAGAATAAATAAGGTAAATCCTTTCTTCTGGGCTGGGATCTTTCTATTGTGTGTGATTGCTGTTCAGGTATCTTAAAGAATCCAATAAGAGTGTTATATCCTATCTACAAGTGTATGGAATCATGAAGTTCATCAATCAATAATACAGCTTTAGAACAGTTTGTAGTCTATACTATCTGCCAGACTGCCAGTTACCTATAGAACAATATCAATTGCTGGAGATTCATTTGTGTTTTCCTTACATATCATATAGGTCTGATTTATCTTATTGTAATTGTGTTTATAAACCACCTCCCTCCCACCTTATCTCTGCGTTAGTCTACTTGGATTGCGTATCTTCTGCATTTATTGCTGACAATTTCCCTCTATTTATTTTCCAAATCATCCACTCTAAACTCACATTTATGTCTAGAAATATTTTGAAATTTTTATTTCAAATGATTTAAGTGTCACATGCACAATCAACTGCCAAGTCTGTTTCTTAATCCATCTTATTTAGAAGCCCTTGCAGATGTCATTAACGGAGTCCGGATCTTCTGTTACACTGTGGGACGTTCTCTGTTACACTCTGTTAAGATCATGCCACATGTTTTCCTTTTTATTTTTAGATTAACTTGAAAAAACAACCAAGACACATGTTACAGTTGCACGGAGTGTAATAGAGAGTGTCACACAAAGGCTTACATACAATTTTATTCCCTCATTAACGTCCATAATTATGTGAAGATCTTGTTGCTTTAAATCTCAGACTATTGAGTAAAGTATATTGGTAATTTTTTTATAGGCTTTTCCAGAGGAATTATTCTGTTCTTCGACAGTACACCTATTAAGCAGGCCTAAGCGTTGGATTAGAATCAATTTTCATGCGCTGACCAGTGAGACTTTAGTTGGTTAGCTTAGCTTTGTACTTAGCTTATGACTTGAGAGGTAAATTATGTTTATCGCTTTAGGTTACCTTGAAACTTCGGAACTACTTAATCTACATGAACATTAATCACGTCACCGCTATTATTCATCATTAGGTGGTAAGGAGGAGATGGACATGTAACTTGGACGTAGTTCCAAAGCTTGACTTAGTATTTCTATGAGTAACGCTTTAGTCGGTAAATCTGTGGAAGACAAAGCTAGGTCATACCTATGGCTAATTCTCATTAGGGCTCGACAATAGAAGTTAAATTTTAAAGGAAAGAAATAGAAGGCAGGAACTCTTGGTTTTCTGTGAAAATAATTATATTTCACTGCATGCAGACATGACAAAAGAAAATTCTGCACTAGTGATCAGTGGTCACGTTCGATTGCATATTTTCCATGAGAGTTTATTTCTATTGTTTCAGATGAAGATCTAAAGAGTACTCGTAAACGTGGTATTTTCAGAAGGATGTTTGGTAGATAATGACCGATGCAGAAGAGCAGATCAGGTGTTATTCAACCATTTCTAAAGAATCTATTCATTGATTAATTTCTTGATGCATGCTATTTTAGTTTGTTCTTGTATTATTTCTAAACTCAACATGACCAAGAAACAAAAAAAGAAAAAGAAAACTAAACCTGGATACAATCTGTCACCAACCATTGAATCATGCTTCTTGTTGACTGCCATTTGTGAGCATATATTAACAAAGACATCATCTCTTTCCTGCGAAACGCCTAACTCAGTACTTAGAAAACAGTAGTAAATTCACTACCTAAAAACATTGTTCTTTGTTATCTGTATGTTACAGAGTCTTCCAATCATCTTGTATACACTATCACTTGCATGGTTGAACAAGTATTGAACCCCAGAGAGAAAAAGATTTTTTTGTGATCAAAATGACAATTGATACATAGTTGTTACTTGTTAGTCAAGGAGTGTCTAGCTGACTAGTTTATGAAGAGAAAATTGAAAAACTAGAAATTGGTGTGTTTCGATTTTCATAGTTGTGTTTTTATATAGGATATAGACTCATAGTTACATATCTTGGCTCGGCTCGTTCAGTTATCGAAAACTTAATGAGTCGAGTTAAGCTTGGCTTGTGAAGCTATTGAGCTATAGTAGCTCCTCGAGACCAGCTCAGTTATGAGTAGATTCTGGTGTCGAACATGCTAAAAGATGAAATTGTTTGAAAACTGAACAAAGTTCTTGTCTAGCCAGCTCGGTCGAGTACTTTCCAACTCATATGTATGGATGTCGGCTAAGTAACCGAACGGGCAACAAGTCATTCAACTCAGTTCTAGCACTAGTTACATTAGGGGCATATCCTCTAAAAGATTACACTACTGCTTTGATATAAAAAACTCATTTGAAAAAGGGTGGAGGAATATCTTGAAACCTAGGCATAGCTGAACATAATTTTAAATGATGGTATCTATAATTTGCCAATTTGGTTTCATAGATCAAATAATTGTTGTGATTTGTTCTTTGCAAGAAAAGGTATATGAACCGCCCTAATTGATGAACTAGAACAATGAGAATCAATAAATAACTTTGATACAAATGTTGATTGCATTGTAACATGTAGCCGAATACATGCTATTTACGATACCAACTAAGTAAAATCCTCCGAGGAATGTTAATGTTCCATTTACCAAATGACAAATAGGGCATAAGATTAGTGTCGCACGAAGCTGGTACCGGGTTACCCGGACGGGTTTTTTCTTTAACTAGCCTGGGTAATTACCCTAAGATTTTCGAAAGAACGAAGAAAAATTACTTTGTTACGCCGATTAACCTTTCGAGCGGGTATCGAATTCGGCTTTTTAGCCCGGTAACGAGCGGTACCGGCTATCTTGGCCCTGAAGAAATTTGAAGATTTTTTCGTATTTTAAGCGAAGCAATATTTAATTTTTATACAATATATAATATTTTAAGAATTTTTGTTTGTCCTTTGGGTTTGAAGTCCAAGAATGGCATATTTTATTTTACATAATATATAATACTCTTATAGCCCGGTAACGAAAACAGCCTTATTACCCGATCCATTACCACTAAGACATAAGCACTATATTTATTGCATTGTCCAAGTATGATTACTTTAAATTCAAAGGTTGATTAGTAATCCGTATTGTATATAGCATAGAAAGCCGGCAAATGATCATATGCCCTCCTTAAATTGTGAGGGAAAAAAATTAAATGTAATATTGAGTCCTAAAACAAGATTTTAAGGTTGACAGATCTCCACAAAACACATTGTACCATCATATATAATTTTGAAACCCTAAACAATTTTGATATTTTTGTTAGAAGCCCTCATATACGAGTCTCATAAAGTTCCACTTAATCCATAATTTGATATTGAATGATATGTAAATATGAAATTTGATTTTGTATGTCAAATCATAAATTTGATAAATATGGTATATGAGGAGTATTTTTGTGATTTGACGTAGAGAATCCATCGTTTATATATGAATGCTCTAATAATTTTTCATGTTAAGTTAATCTAATTTTTTTCTAATGCTTGTGACAAAATAAGATTCCATGTAACTACATGGTCTTAGATACTTCTATTGCGACGTATGCATGGGGTTTCCCAAGTGAAACAAGAACTAGGTGAGAATGCATGAATGATATTTTTTCATAGAAAACACACAACCCTTATATGCTCGAAATGGGGTGAACTGTGATGAATCTAGGGTAATATTGAGTATTTGTGTTCAAGTTTAGGTTTTAGTTTTGTTATATTCACTAATGTACATGAATGTTAATCAAGATTAATCGACTTACCTTCATTAATCCGCATTCGCCCTTATTACATTCACTCCCAAATCGAGGATGCATGGAGTGTAATTAACTTTCTTAATTATATTTCACCTAAAGTCACCTTGAATCACTTCATTAAAAATATTTTTTAACACTTTAAGTCGACAATATAATTTGTATTCACATGTTATTTCAAAATATTCATTTCGATTCATCTTAACTATCCTTATCTAAATTATGTTTTAAAATCTAATCTCATCTCAATGAATCCCAATCCTAACGTATCATAGATTCATAGGGTGACATAAAGGAGAATTTCCTCAAAAAAGACATCGACTAAAACATATTTCATGACAAAGAAAATTTAAACAACCCATTTTTTTGCCTTTTTCTCATGCACTTTTGTGTCAATTGGCAAAGAGTGCTAAAGAATAAGGTGTAACAATGAAACTATTTAGCCAAATCAGCCTGGAGTTTGCCTTGAGACAAACACAAAAAAACCTTCAACAACATGGAGAACAAATGAACAATCCCCATTTTTCTTTTTCCAATCGTAATATTTGTGTTGGTTACAGACAACATATTTTAAATAATTCTTTGATGATTGTTTTGGCATACAGAACATAGTAATCATCTAACAAGAAAATGACTTGCCTATTACCTAAATATTGGAGGCTATAAATAGTGCACTTGGGTCTCATATGTTTCTTTCAAGAGCCTTGCTAAACAACTGTTAAGACTCTTAATAGTAGAAGTTTGTCTTGTGATATCTGTGTTATGGCTCATTCTCTTTTCTTGTCCTGTAATGCGAAAGAAGTTCAAGAAAATGGCTCTTATGAGTATTTCCATAAATCAGCGGACAATTCTGTTTCTTCGGTTTTCGTTTCACCCTCTGATGATGATAGTAATGGTCGTTGCAAACGGTTGAAAAGAACCATGAGCTTGGACAAATGTATTGGAGGCAATGCTGTCAGCAATGGCAGCATTAGTCGAACGAGTAGTTTATGTAGTTTGCCGCGGCTGCAGTTTCGTGATCATATTTGGACTTATACTCAAAGATACCTTGCTGCTGAGGTTGTGGAAGAGGCAGCCGCGTCTCTTGTTATTGGCTCTGAATTGGGGGGGAGGGTTGAAAAAGAAGAGGAAAATGGGGATGGAATGAAATTAGTCCAGCTACTAATCTCTTGTGCTGAAGCTGTGGCTTGTAGAGATAAGAGCCATGCCTCGATATTATTGTCTGAGTTGAGATCTAAGGCTTTAGTGTTCGGTTCCTCATTTCAGCGCGTCGCATCATGCTTCGTGCAGGGACTGACGGATAGGCTAGCGCTTGTACAACCACTTGGGACGGTTGGTTATGTTGCTCCAAGAATGAACATCATGGATATTGCTTCAGAGAAGAAGGAGGAAGCTTTGCGCTTAGTTTATGAAATATGCCCATACATACAGTTTGGTCACTTTGTGGCTAATTCTTCTATCTTAGAAGCCTTTGAGGGAGAGAGTTTTGTCCATGTGGTTGATTTAGGTATGACACTTGGTTTGCCACATGGTCACCAATGGCGTCTCCTGATCAAAAGCCTGGCCAATCGCGTTGGCTCACCTCCTAAACGGTTAAGAATAACCGCTGTGGGGATATGCATAGAACAATACCAGATTATTGGCAATGAACTTGAAATCTATGCACAAAGCAATGGTATAAACTTGGAATTCTCTGTTGTAAATTGCAATCTTGAAAATCTTAAGCCTGATGATATCAAAGTTGCCGATGGCGAGGTACTTGTTGTAAACAGCATCCTTCAACTGCATTGTGTGGTAAAAGAAAGCAGGGGAGCTTTGAACTCTGTCCTACAGATGATTCATGTACTTGGACCAAAAGTCTTGGTCCTTGTGGAACAAGATTCAAGCCATAATGGACCCTTCTTTCTTGGTAGATTTATGGAAGCAGTGCATTACTATTCATCAATCTTTGATTCACTTGATGCAATGCTGCCTAAGTACGATACACGTCGCGCTAAGATAGAACAGTTTTACTTTGCAGAAGAGATCAAGAACATTGTGAGTTGTGAGGGGCCGGCAAGGGTGGAACGACATGAACGGTTGGATCAATGGCGTCGGAGGATGAGCCGAGCAGGGTTCCAGCCAGCGCCGGTAAAGATTATAACTCTGGCCAAGCAATGGTTAGCTAAGGTGAATGCTTGTGAAGGAAACACAATAACAGAAGAGAAAGGTTGCTTGGTGCTTGGATGGAATTCTAAGCCTATTGTGTCAGCCTCTTGCTGGAAATGCTAAATTATATTAGCCTCAAAATTCATAAGTAAATTCAAATAGTTAAATTAAAAAGCAATAAAAAATCACATAAATACATTGGTGGAACATCCACTTGACATAACAAGAAATATCAAGGTTCTAAAATTTGGTTTTACCTTAACTTGGAAGTGTGTTGTGTGGGGAATTTTACATAAATACATTAGTCCCAAAGACATGTTCAATTTTTCATTTCTTTTCAAATTTTTCAATTTTTCCTAAACAATTGTGAGCAACTGTTTAGTGATAATGAATTGATTACATAAGTTACTACATGTATTAAAATACCACTATTATAAAATAATTATAATGAATTGATTACACAAGTTACAAATGTATTAAAATACCACTATTATAAAAACAAATAGATAGAGAAATGGTCATTATTTTTTAAGTTATTAAACCTACCATTACACTTTTGAACCAACATTCTCAAACTATAAACCAAGAAGACAAATTACTCATCTTCAATCATGTGCAAAACAATAAGGTAAATTCATCTACCATATGAGAACAAAACATATAAAATATGTACTTGCATGAAGTTTGAAGCTTGAATATGATTACAGATTTTTTTTAAAGAAATTATACATAGATGTAAAATAGCCAACCCAACTCTCTAAATTTCTTTATATGAATTTCAAGTCTAGCTACTTTGCCTATTCTATTGTAACAAAAGGAATAATTAAGTTCTACATAAAAAAATATGCTTAAGTTTAGTTGACTTATTTATCTTATATAATAATAATTACTATTTGCAATAAAGATGAACTGAAATAATGAGAACTAAATAATGTTCGAGTAAACTAGATATGTCGTTATAAAATGAAATATCTAAAATGATTTATTGAATATTCTTAAATGTTTGAATATGCAAGATAAATACAGCTATTGCATATCTCCAATTGTTTTTGTTTGTAAAAAACACTAATAATAATACATAAATATCTATTTTGATTTATTTCATCATATTAGAATTAAATCATAGTAATCCAACATATAAGTAATTGAAAAATCACATTCAAATTATGACTTAATTTTTCTATATTTCTTAACAATTAACATATATATACTAAGATGGTAGTACTCCATAATTAATAAATGATTATTGTTTCTCGTCATATGTGTTTCATGTGTAACACACGTATTTACTAGTTTCAATAAAAGCTTTCATAGAAAATACTCCGGTAAACAAGTTTTACACGTGGTACATTCCTTAGCATTAAACTTCTCTTCAACTAAACAGACCCTTAGCATTTGTTTTAAAAACTAACACAAATTATAAAAAATAAAAGTTTCAATCAAAATGTTCTATATCTGAACTTGAAGGATAGTATGTCCCATTTTGCTCCTCTTGATTCTGACTCCATTCGCCTACATAGAAACTCCCTTCAGAAAATCGAAATGTACCATTCCCCTTTGGTAAACCATCCACCCAACATCCATCATACCATTTCCATTAGCCCAAGTCATCGTTCCATTTCCATTCATTTTCCCCTGCTTCCATTTTCCAATGTACTTATTACCATTACTCCATTCATAACTACCTTGTCCGTCAGGCTTATCACGCCCCCATTCCCCTTCATAACAATTTCCATTAGCATAACTCATAGTTCCTTTCCCATGTTTCATGTCAAACAACCAAGTCCCCATGTGGGGCATCGCGGGTTGAGTCTCAGGAGGTCCTTCACTATTCATATCCATTCTTGAATTGTCCTTCATATGTAGCGCCCGAAGGCCAGCTAAATATCCCTCTACCATTAGTCCTCCCTTTCTCCCACTCACCATCATACATACAACCATCAATTCACAAGTAATTCAGGACCCAATGAACGACGACCAAGCATAAACCTGTAAGATCACAACTCGAAAAGGTTTAAGCACCAAAAACAATAAATATATAATAAATTTAAAATTAAAACAACTACTAGAAATTTAAATAAATCTTATTCCCCGGCAACGACGTCAGAAATTTGATGGAACAAATTATATTCCTAGCAAGAGCACGAGTCGTGTAGTAGTACAGTAGTAAGGATCGAATCCACCGAGGAACGAGATTACTTAAATTAATTGTAATTGTTGAGACAAAATGTGATTTGAATTAGTTAACAAAAATAATAAAACTTAAACTAGCAATGGAAATAGGAGGGATAAACTTATAGACTAAAAGCTACAAGAGGTATTGATTTCACCTAACAACGACATTCTCTACCTAAACAATGGAATCATCTAGCACCAGGGTCCAATTTCACATTAGTTCGATATACCATATACCGTATGACACACGGGTTCACCGAGTATCCCTAAATTAACTAAATCTCTATTGCTCGTAGCTGAATTAATTAAATTAAAGATCCGAAGCACAAGGAAATCTAATAGAACTGACATGTTGTAATAATTTTCAGATAACAACGCATCATTAATTAATCAAAAGAAGCACCCATGATGTTCATAATGGTGCATGACTTATCATAAATCTCGTGGATCAAGGTGATAAAAAGACTGGCCGTATTCTAAAACACTTGAATCAAAAAATATCGCTCAACGATTAATACTAATAACATATATAATAACCCCAAATCCCGTAAACAAATACACCGTTAAACCTACATCATAACCACGAATAAAAATTAGTTACTACTCATACTGAAATAAATAATAAATAATATTATTGAAAGCATAAATTAACTAGAGTATGAAAAACAGAATAAAGTACTATCAATTGTCTTCAACGAAACGAACGGGAAAAGAATATCCTTCAACTACATTGACATCCGTGACTATATGAAAAACAAGAATAATAGTGCTGTTGCATGCTCCTTCAAAAATGCTACATGAGTTTATATAATAATTAGGTTAACTTCGATCTTTTATTTTCTGACAGGCTTTTGCATAAATTCGGCCTCTTTTTCTTCTCGATTCTCGATCAGACTTTTTGTCCATTCTTCCGGAAAATTACATGACTCGGCCCGCCAATTCTTTTTTTAGCCTCTTCGTGTCTAAATTAGCATATATTTCCCAAATAATAATAAAAAATACCGAAATCACATAATATGTAATATTTGTCAATTAAACATCCAAAACAACCAAATTATGAGTAATAAAGTAACCAAAATCATCCTAAAACCTATGACAAATATTCGCTAATCAAGTTGCAAAACCACTATAATAATATATTCATTTCAATCATTTTTAATTCACATATTCGACAATAGCAAGCATTTAAATCAGAATAATTTTTAAATATATATTAATTAGTTATAACATAATAATATTATGAACCAAATATTGATATCAATATTATTAATTGATATTGAATATTAGTTGCAAACCAAAGTTTAGTCTTCTAGAACGTAGCCGACATTTGATAGCTATGATCTTTGTTGTGAAAACATTACACCGCTCCGCATGTATCGCCACCAAACTAACTAATTCTCGCCTCTACTCTCGCTACATAGCGAGCCTTCAAGTTCGGACACATGCAACAGATGCAATTCACTCGGAAAGACTTTGGCGTAGCCTATCGGCCCACATTTTGAGCTCCTCATGAGTTTGTAGCCAACCTCCAAGTTCTCGTGCATTCCTTTCATCTATACCGGCGACCTCATTCGATAATGTATCTGCAACTAAGTTTATATTATCCATTTCGAATTTCAGCCGGTTCAAATTCCTTTGGTAATTATTGATATAATGGGCTACTTCAGACATTAAACAACATCATTGCTTCGAGACTATCGTCTTAGCTCAAAATTAAGTACAACTAGATCTAATATATGTAATTTTAATAAACTCATTTTAAGATTAATTATACAATTTATATACACATTCAATACACAATACCACTCTTTTTACATATCTATGTAGTCCCTATGTTATTAGCTTTAGAAAGATTTATATATCTCTTATTACATTATATCAATAATGAACAAAGTTAAATCGAAATCCAACTTCTTGAAATATAAACACGCAAATACGAAGATCTTGAAAATGATAATAAATAAAAATTGAGAAATCTACATAAAATTGGCCACTAATAATAGTACGTGCAACACACGTGCAACCCACGTACACACGTTTTTTACTATCATTTTAAAACCACGGCAATTAATGACATTTCCTCACTAGTTATTGTCAAAATACATAAATACTCCATCCGTTTCAAAATAGATGACTGTTTAGATGAAAAGTGTTTTATTAAGTGATAGTGAAAAGCTACATTAAGATTGTAAAAAGCTACATTGAAATGTAAAAACTACATCGAGATTGTAGTAAGCATATTAAAAAATACAAACAATCAACTATTGTGAAAAAATAATTTTTTTCTACATAAACATGTATTTTGAGACGGATGGGTACTAATTTGTGGGCTACTCTCAATACTCTATCAATATCTCTGACGGCCACCGTCTGTGTACAAGTAAACTTAATGATCAATCGGGTCTAGCGTAATCTTTCCCGCGCATCGGTCGAAACGCTTATTAGATTTGATGGACTTGTTGAGAGTGAAGAAATTCTCTCCATCGTGAGTATAGCTCACGCATTTAATTTTAATGCAACTGGGCTAAATTTAAGGCGGCCTGGGCTCTAATTATTGCCTAATTTGAAATTAACTAAAGTATATCTTCGCCTATAAATATAGGACGTTTCTATGAGTTTTAATCATCACACAAATATATAGAATAAAGTATATTCATCGTAGAATAATATTAGGTCTTTAATATTATTGAAGAACATAGTTTTTGTTCTCGAAAACTTGTAGAGTTTTATCTTAGTTCTTGATAGGCTTTGTGGTTGAGATTTTCAGGTATAAAAATACTCAACATAGATTATAGCTAGTGGTATAGCTTGTAACGATTTTCGGTTTGTTAGTGGATTCTCTGAAGAAGAATGTGACGCAATCTTTCACATTGGCGTGGAAACCCTTTATAAATTTTTTTTTTTGTGTCTCATGATGAGGACAAATTCTCATGTTTCTTATTGATTGTTTGAAACTCCGGAAAGGATTTAGTGGGTCGAACTTAACAGATCGGGCCTCTGACAAACCACGCAGTCTTTTTTAACACGTTTTGTCCTCACTCACGGCTCACCGAGAAACTTCCCAAGAGGTCACCCATCCCAAAATTACCCTGCGTCAAGCATGTTTACCACCTAGTTCTTATGAGACGAAAGCCCTAAAAGAAGATGCATCTTGGTGATATGAGTAGTACCAATCAAATTTTATCAAATTCCAAATTTTGGGTCGGGTATTACATCTAGTTATTCCCACCAACCTCATGTTATTTTCATCATTCAAGTGCAAATAGGATCTCCTTCGATTTTGCAAGCCCTCCAAACTAATAGAAGAGTATTACACAATAGCAATTTTAAGATTCCTTGCATCATATTCTGTTTTCTCCTTGTTGGCGCTAACAATATGGATACCAATATATGACCAGATAATAATTCCTAAGGCTCGAAAAATCACCAAGACGGAAGATGGCATCTCGATGCTTCAGAGGCTAGGAGTTGGTTTTTTTCTTGCAATAATCACTATGATTATTTCTGGTCTCGTAGAAAATAAAAGAAGAGCCATAGCAATATCTCAACCAACACTTGGATTTGCCAAGTCTGGAGGGAAGATTTCAAAGAATGTTTAGTTATTGGTTGGCCCTCAATATGTAATTGTTGGTATGTCGGCGATTTTCAATAATAGGCCAACTGAAATTTTATAACAAGCAATTCCCTAAGATCATGAAAAATTTTGGACAGGCTTTCTTGTATTGTGGTTTTGGACTATCTCCTCTTCTAAGTATTTTCATGGGATCAATTGTCCATATGATCACGAAGAATTCAAAATCCGGGAGACGGGCCGCTTCGAGATCTCAACAAGGAAGATCGAGTACTTCTACTATTTGGATACTGCTTTTGAAATTGTCAATTTTGTATACTTTTTAGTTATTTAAAAATGTTAAAGCCACCCGCCGTTGGAGATCCTTATATTCTTTAGTTAATTTTTTTTTGTCGGAGGACCAAAACATGAATCACATGGAAACACCACTTTTTTCGAATGAAATACAATTGTTGCATTTAGCTATTGCAATATACAACATAATTCAGTGCACATGCACAAAATTCTACTCCAACTCGTAGAATAAATTAATTTTCTAAAACATGAAAAGTCAATAACCCAAACCCAACTAGTATTATTCTAATTGGTCATAACATAACCAAAAACAAATCTCTTTCACCAATAAATATCATTGACAAGACTTTCACATTGATAAATTAAAATTAATCGAATAAATTAGTATTTATGTATTTTATTAATAACTAGTAAAATGCACGTGGGTTGCACGTGTGTTGCACGTGGTTTAAGATGATAGAAATAACGTATGCACGTGGGTTTCATGTACTATTATCAGGTCACTGCCCACCCCATCCAAAAAATGTAATCTTACATCATCGCTTAGCTCAATTAGTTAAACTCACGAACCATATATCCATTAGAATATTAACCAACTGTGAGAGTTGGCATCACTAATAAAGTCTTAAAGCGATGCTTAACTCTACCGTTGTTTCATATGAAAAATATATTGAGGGTGTTTGGCTAAGCTTATTTTTGCTCAAAATCAACTTATAAGCTGATTTGTCAAAAAAGAATTGTTTGACTAGCAATTATGAGATGTAACTTATAAATTGATTTTAAAAAACTAGCAATTTCTAACTTTTTTTTCAATTTTTTTTGCTCCAACTTATAAGTTGGTTTGACCAAGTAAATTACTTCATTACCAGTTAATAATTTATTTTATTAATTTTCATTTAATAGTTATAAAGATACAATTTTAGTTATACTAACTTTTTAGCATTTTACTTTATTGAAAAATTAAAAATAAAATTATATTTTTAATAAATAAATTTTTTAGTTATACTAATTTTTATTCTTCAAATATTAATTACTAATTTATTTGTATCATAAAGAAAAAAAATGATATATAAATGAGATGTCGTTATAAGTCATTTTATCCTTTCTACAACTTATAAGTTATTGTTATCCAAACATCGCCTGTAAAAATCTCATTATGTCTATATTACCTAAACAAATCAAAAATAAATTCGATTAACCATAAATACGACCAATTTTATAAGTTCTATCATATAAGGTCACTTATAAGTTAAAAAAAAAAAAGCTTAGCTTTGAAAAAAAAACCTAAGATAGTACACTAAAATCTTTTCTCCCAACTATTTTGGGTTTTTATTTTTATTTTTCATTTTATTTGAGTGGTTAAAGTTTACCCAATTAATTTTTTATATCAAGTTTTATCCCAAAATTCTTACTCTAGATTAAATTTCGGATTTTCTTTTTTTTAATGATCGAAGTTAAGAGGAAGCAACTTTTTAAGGTTTAGAGGTTCGTGTTGCAAGTTGAAAAGATAAAAACTTTATTTTCAATGTTTTCATTGGAAATATTCTTATTTTCCAACTTTTTCAATTGCAAACGTTTCAAGAGTCTACTTTGGAATTTCTGGTCCTAATCGTTGGATTTTAACGGTTACATGTACATGGGGAAAACATAGTTGTTTTGTATTCCATTACTATCTTAGAGTTTATGTTCTTTGTAATTTCTATCTTTTACAACAAAACATAGTTGTTTTGTATTCCATTACTATCTTAGAGTTTATGTTCTTTGTAATTTCTATCTTTTACAACAAAACATAGTTGTTTTGTATTCTTATTTGCGATTTCTATCTTTTTTACAACAAAAAAAATTAGTCAACGAGCAATCGTAAAATTCGGCTTAGATTGTTTCAAGTTATTCCCTCCAATCCAAAAATAAATAATTGACATTGACTTTTTTTAAATCAACCACCATTAATTATTCATTATTTAAAAATATAAAATTTAAATAATTGACTATTTTTAAAATACTTTTCAATATTAATTTTTATAATATAATTAAAGAGTAATTCAAAATTAAAGATTTATCTAAATATGTGAGAAATTTAATTAATTTGAATTGGAGCAAGGAGTAATTAAGTTGTCTCGGGTACAAGTTATATTCACACCCTAACCAAGATACTTATGGCCCAAAACGAAGTTTCAAACCATTTTAAATTTTATGGAAAGACTTCTTTTACTATGTACATTAAAAACTCTTTAAATTAACAATCGATAAATTAAGAAACTCTTTAAAATAATAATAATTATTCGATGTCAATATTAATAAAGTTTTAAAGTAAGATTCGAGCAAATTAATAACCTATAAGTTAATAAACTTCATCGATATCGTATAATATTAATTTATATAGTTTTTATTCTAAGATGATTATGAAGTATAAACTCTAGAATATGGTAATTTTTCAGTCCATAATATAAACAAGAAATGGTAACATCGTTCACGAGGCACATCTCGCCGACATCGGGTCGCCTGGCAGCGCGCCCGCGCACGGCTGTGCTCTCGATCTCTGCGCAGCAAGTAATTGTTGTCCAATCCGCGCCGCGCTTCTGCCATGGCATCTTCGCTTGCGTTGGCGTCACAGATGGGGCGACTACTGACCGTTTCAAGACATTATCTCTGATAACCTCCCATATCGGCGATGACTAACCGCATGTACGCTTCTACGCTGAAACAGATCAACGTAAGAAATGGTAACATTCAAATATGGTAAATAGTTGATACTACTCTAATAATGGAAACGAAATCTTTTGTTGATCAAATTTGGTTATAAAACTCTATATAATGCCTAAAACAATAGCATGGTTATCTCATCGTTCTTATTTGACGATTGCTTAAAATATATACTTTCGCGAATCAAAAAGGGCACATCATGATATCACGATAGGTGTTATTAACCAACATGTTACTTGTAAATACCAGAAAGATCGTAATCTTGTTTCATATATACCTTTAAGCATTCCTACATCTTTGAATGACTAAATTTATATATTTTGAATTGCTAAATATTAGCTGGATAACTCTTAAAAGTTCCTTTCTTCGTATGGTTTTGCACTCAAGTACTCAATATTACCAATATGAAAGTCTTGAGACAAAAATAGAAATTATAACATGAACTACAAGATGCAGAGATGCTATTTCAATAACAGGCATATGCTATATTCACATAACTTTACTTCTATGCATCTTTCATGCCATGTAGCTTTGTCTTTCATTTTAAAGAAACAGCTGTACTCCTCGAACATTTCAGAATCAAACATACCTGGTGGCGGAAAACCAAGTACGAGAAGGCAAAGAAGCGATGATGAATGGGAGGAAGAATTGTAATAACTGCATAAACAAGGCCCACCAAAAAGTATAATTGAATAGAGGTAATTGTAATCCGCTAATAATGTTGATTACAACGGTCCATTGACTCTCTATTATAATTATCGATCGCAATCGACTCTACAACTTTCGCCAATCCTATGATATTGCCTTCGAAGCAAAAGCATTATAGTGACGCTCTTTTTCTTGTTTGTCCTACGGCCATGGCAGATCTAATATATCAATGTCCCGCCGGGGTCTTAATTGTCACATGGACTTAAAGTAGGACCATGGAATGATCATTAAACACCCGACGATCGGCCAGAGATTTTGTATTTAGGGTCGGGATGTGAACAATCACATGCTAAGAGTTTTGAATGTTCTTTCGAGCCCTTCTTTTCCCCCTAAAAGTGTCAGAGATTTTGGTTCAAGATTCTTGTAATCTTTAATTTTTGTTTAACTCAATAAGCCTTATAATGGCGCAGATGATTAGTCGTTCACCAAAGGCCTTCCACTCCTCAAGACAATTTGGCACCTGCTGTATCTGCCTCAAAGACCGGATTCGCCAGTCCTGGTAATAGAACCCGAAACCCTTGGATTTTATAGAATTTATAGTCCCTCGGTGCAACATGCTTTGAACGCCAGCCGCCCTTGGCTTGTAGATCTGATGCCTCGAGAACGAGCTGCCGGTGCGCTGCGTGAAAAGAGCGGCCTCGACTTCATGTTCAAGAGCTCATCCAGGAAAATAAAAAGCTTCAGGGAGAAAACGAGAGGTTGAAGACCACGCTGGACGTGTTTCAGAAGGAGAAGAAGGAGGCTCAAGAACAGTTTCTAAAGGAGGCTGAAAAGCTGAAGTTCTCAATCAGCCGCCATACTGGCTGGTGCCTCGAGAATGTCGATCGACTAACAGTCAAGCACGCCCAAATGATGGCAAATTTCTCCAAGAGGAAGGCGGAAGACACTGACCAAAAGCTCAAAGCTATGGAGGAAATGTTCAGGACAATTGCCGAGGTGATCCGCTTTACTATCACTTTTCAAAGGGTTTCGTGAGAGACTGTAAAGACGCTTACTTAATGCTTATGCCGCTTTAAGCCAGACTCTACAAAGAGGTGAACCCGCGATTGTGGATAATGACTGCGAGTTCATCCAGAACTATGATGAAGAGTGGTTTGCCAAGTGTAACCTCGATGCTCCCCTAACCCCTGAGGAAGAGGACGAAGAAGAGCCCCTTCTCAAAGCCGCTGGACAAGTTGATGTCCCTGCTTCTTAATTTACAGTCAAATATTTATCTGTTGTTTGTAACTTTTATGATAACAATGTTTTTGACAATATTTTCTACAATCAAATATTTGTCTCTTGTCCGTACACTGCTTTATTATATCTGTGTTATCTCCTGGTTTGCTTTTATAAGTCGTCTGAACTTATTTACTTCATGAATTTCAATTTATGTACAAAGCCATTTCGAGAGCTTCGCTCCCGCATGCCACGAATTTGCTGCTCTTAGAGACATTTCTTGCCCCTGATAGTGGTCTTGAGGGTCCTAAGACATGAAGTTAATATTATCTGTGGGTTGATTTGTTTCATGGTTTTTACCCGGCCCACAGCTTTTGTTGCTATAAGAACTTTCCTTTATTCCTTTCAATCGCTTTATTAGGGATTAGTTGAAGCTTTATTGAGGACCGATTTAATGATCAGCTGTTTTTGGTATGGAATTATACTTTCGATTAGTATGCTGAAGATGTAGTCAGAATAAGCTCGTATAATTTTAACATATATCATAAGAAGAAAACCCCCTTTTATTAATGGTTCAATCCTCGAGCAGTATTTTTAATCTTTAGGCTGTTATTGATCCTTCTGGATGTTTACACATAATATCGGCACAACTTGTGAGGCGTGCCAAGTTCTAGGAACTCGCTTCCCGCCTAAGTTCTAGTTCATAAGTACCGGGTCCTATGATTCTCTTCACCCCTATACGGTCCCTCCTACTAGCTCACAATTTATTTTTGTTTTTCGTTGGTTTACAGAACATAACCGCAGTCTCAACGGAACTGGGCGGTTTTTAACCCTTCGGGTTATAGATTCGCCATTAGCCGTTTGTACTCTCGAGGCCTCTAAAGGGCTTCATCTCTCTCGCCTATCCACAAAGTTGAGGTATTCTTTTAACCGGGCCGGTCATTGTTCTCTTCAAACCCTCGATCTCTATAAGTGGGAAACCCGACTTCACAGCAAAATCGCTCGCCCCATAGATTAAGTCAAAGGAGCCTCTCATATTGCTTGGATTCGTGTAGAACGAGCCACCATAACACAGTTGGTAACTCTTCGATCCAGCTTCCTCCACCCTTACCACTTTGCAATATATTCTTTTTGATGCCTTTGAATATAATTCACCATGACCTCTAACTTGTCCATTGGCTTCGAGAGTAATCAGACCGAGCGAATCGATATTCTATCCCAAATTTCACGTAACTGCCAAGACTTGTCCTTCTAATTGGGGACCATTATCATATACCAATATCCCCGGGAATACCAAACCGCTGTGAGTATTTTTCCATAAGAACCGACCACTTTTCATCAACTGGGTGGATATGGTTCTCTTTGGAGCAAAGGTTGTAGTAATTGCTCTTTCTTGTTTGTCCGGGCGGGTGCGAAGAGATCCGTCTCAATGTCCCGTGGTCCGCACCCGGCCTCGCCGCCGGATTCGAAGCGCGATCGCGAGCGATCACAAACACCTTAACGATCAAGTTAGTATTTTGTATTTATGTGAGAGTACAGAATATAAGAGATGTACTAGCAAATAGTAATTTTGGAATTAAAGAGAGTATGTACTAGTAGTGATGTATTTATAGGCAAGTACTATGAGTGTCATAGTACAAACTCTCTCCATAGGATCTTGCAACTTGTCAATATCTTGTGTACCTCTAAAATCATGGGGCCTTATCCATAAAAGCCCATTAGTACGAAGTGACTCAAAGAAGGTATCACCTGGTTTTTTTGTTTCCCAGACCGAATCCTAAATCGGTTCCAATACTCAGAGGTTGTGGAATCGGTTTTGATTCGATTTCGATTTTGAGTCAATTTTTGAGACTATCGTCTTGAGCTCAAAATTAAGTACTATGACTAGATCTAATACATGTAATTTTAATAAACTCATTTTAAGATTAATTATACAATTTATATACATTCAATACACAATACCACTCTTTTACATCTATGTAAATTCCAACGTTATTAGCTTTAGAAAGATTTATATATCTCTTATTACATTATATCAATAATGAACAAAGTTAAATTGAAATCCAACTTCTTGAAATATAAACACGCAAATACGACAAGATCTTGAAAAGGATAATAAATGAAAATTGAGAAATCTACATAAAATTTAGAAATCGGTTCGGTTCGGTCATTTCGAAAGCCGAACCTAAATTAGTTCTGTTTATATTCTAGACCGAACTCTAAATCGTCTTTGATTCCGAAAATATCGGTTATTTTTTGTTCGGTTCTACCGTGTTTCAAAATTTGTGCACACCCTATTTGTCACTATAGGGATTCAATTCGGACCTTATCATATGAGTAATATCAATGCGGCTAATCGGATTAACCCTAGTGGTTAAAAAGTATTATCGTACGGGGAATCAATCATGATATCATTGGCCACAAGTTCACCTACTCTACCAACTTGACCACTCTTGCGGATTCGCAGTAATTATTTGTGCTCATTGTCGATATTCCCCTGACCGGACCGATAATATTTTTGGATGAAAAATGGATTCGAACCGGAACCGATAATTATCGGGCGGGTCCAGTTCCGGTCCGAAAACCAAAACCCCAAATTTAAAAGCCCTAAGGGTGCGTTTGTTTTCACATAATTGGAATATTCCATGCAATTCTATGAAAACTATAATTCAAAATGGAATTGTAATTTAATTCCAATTCTTGTGTTTTGATATGTTTAGAATTCGTTTGGAATTCATTTCTTATTTTTATGTTAAACATTATAATTTCGCGCGATTTCGGCCAGGGGTGCCCATACAAGATAGATAGTTCATGGGGTGTCCAGACAAAAACTACAAGTTCAGCACCACATAAAATTACGCGAAAGCATGTGGTAGAAGTCTCGGCCAAAAACCTTTTAAAATTCACAAAGAATATTATTTTATCAAATTTCAACAATACTACTCCCTATATTAATAAAAATTGTCAAGTTTGCATATTCATGATCAAAGATTAAAAAAATCAATCTTGGATTGACATCCAAAACTTTAATTTAAATCAAATGTTAGGTTAATAGTAAAGATGTCGAAATACTATATTCATATATTTTTTCCAAATAAATATATAACAAATTAAAATTTATTTGAGTTCAAAATTGAAAAAAGTCAACTATTAAAATTTAGAATGTGATAATCTTTTAGGGATTGGAGGAGTACTAAACCTTTTTTTGTGTGTGTTTAATATTCAAACAATAAATATATTCAATGTGAAATGACCCACAATCATTTAGACATAATACCATATCATTAATTAAATAAGATAAGATTGTAATTTAATCAAACTAGTTATATGCGTAGCTCCACTGCAGTGTTATTTTCTTATTTTTATAATAAAATTATAATTAAAAAATAAATAAATTTTTAAAAAACTAAAAGAAATAAGATGAAAGTTACCACAAGAAAAATAGAAAGATAGTGATCAGGAAATAATTTTTATTTTCTTTGGTGATAATTATGAGTATTAATGTAGTAGATAATATTTATAGTAGTAGTTTTATGGAGAATTTATATGTTAGCACCACGAGAAATTACTTTTTAAAATTAAAATAAAAAATTTATCAGAGGGTAAATAGGAAATACATTAATTTATCTTCACTTAACCTCCAATCCACCCCTCTCGCATTATATATAGTATAGATATTGATTTAAATTTATGAAATCGGACATGTCCATAATATTAGCTCAAGTTTCAAATCATCTCAAAGATTAACACACCCAAAAAAGGAATCAAAGACTCCGTGTGTTTTATGGAGACGGGTTCGAGCAGGTACCGGATAACTCGATCGAGAGGACCCACTTGTTTCGATTACCTAACAATTTTGTTATTCAAGTCCTGACCAGGTTGTCGGTCGAACGGTCGGTTTTTTGGCCTAGTAGCGATCTCGTATTGGGTTACCCGGTTGATATATATGTACATAAAATGTGGAAAAAACCATAAACGACTGGTTTTATTAGGATGTATGTACTTTATCAAGTAAGACAATTATCCCAATTTTTCGAGTATCGGTTACTTTATACTTGAGTCCTAATGATTAATCGAGCAGGTGAGTCGATTTTTTGAATTGAGTATCGAGTTAGAGTCGATGATTGTGAACGTGTTAATCGAGAGGCCAGACTGTTTGAACAGAATTCTTCCATAGTGGAATAAATTGTTACAATATACTTCGTATATCTAACTATTTGGGTCCTAACTCGATATGTCGAAATGCAACATTAAACCATAAAGAATGTTACATCAATCAAATAAACTGCATTTTTAATCTTCCATGTTTCCCATCAATCAAAATAAGTAAACAATAAGTCAGTGATGAAAATCGAAATAAATGTCAGAATCCTCAACTCATCGTTTTTACATAAAAAAAATATTCATATTATGTAAGAAGTTGGAGTACTTACTAACGACTAACCAACTGAACTTCTACATTGAACAAGTATGATAATTATACTTGTAAACTGAATATGTTTCGATTCTAGGATCTTCTGGCACAGCTCGGGCACTTGAGATGAGTATAGTTCCCTCGGCGATTCTTTTTCTTTCGAAGTATGGCAGGATCAAAATCCGCATCTGGGATGATGAAGACAGATAATGAAGTTGGTGAGTGGCCTCATCTTTCTTCTTTCATTATCTTCCGCTCTCCTTGTGTAGGTCGGGAAAGGGCCGAGTGGATTATGTTCGGGAGCAGAAACTTTGAGCATCAAGGAATCCTACAAGTTTCTTGATCAGAGATGAGAATTATGATGCAATCAAGAATGAATATGAGAATAATAAGAAGAAGAAAGAATGGCTTATGTGATCTCTTCAAAATTTCCTCTACCCTTCTCAAAATATCACTCATTTCAGGCCTTTCTTGTGGTTCTTCAGCCGTACACTCTAATCCTATTTCTATGAGCTTCAACATCTCATCATACCCGTCTCTCTCTGCTAACAATTCCACATCCAATACATCTGTTGACCAATCAACATTTACAACTTTTTTAACCCATCCGGGAAGATCATCTTCACCATTTCCACCTGTCTGCGCAACCTTTTCCCCTGGAAATCTACCTGTTGTGATCTCCAATAGTACAATCCCGAAACAATAAACATCGGCCTTGAATGTCACTTTCTTCGAAAGGGCGAACTCTGGAACTTTTCCGACTGCCAGCCTTTCGATGCAATCAGGGGACGATAGAAGAGGCAAGAGCCCATAATCTGTGAGCTTTGAGTGGATATGTTTTTCTTTCCAAAACAGGTCGACAAGTACATTTGAGGATTTTAGATTTCCATGAGGGACCTTGTCAGAGTTCATTGACTGATGGATTCCAGGCCTTTGGCAATGTCTTTGATGATGGATAATCTTGTTGTCCATTTAAGAGGGAATTCTCCATCCCCTCTATTCCCTGTCAGCGAGAATATAACATCAAGAATGTTCATTTAAATTATACTCCGTAATATGTAAAAAATGTAAAGATCAATTTCATTATACTAAATGATGAACTGCTATAAATTCCTTGAATAATATTTCTTTATACAAATTGAAAAACTGATCAAAAGTAAGAGATTTTAATTGTTCCATCCGGAACATATTCGTAGATGATTAGTTTCTCCTCATCAGAATGAAAATATGAGATAATCTCAGCAATATTTTCATGTTTCATCTTTCCAAGAACACTCAAATGCTGGTTGAATTCCTTTCTTCCTGGAGCATCAATCATTTTCAGTCTCTTGACAGTAACTGGTCCTGATTCCATCACAGCTTTGTATGTAATACCTAACTTTCCCCTTCCAATAATTTCTGCTGATGCCCTTAATAACTCATCTAAATCAAACATCCCTTTGTTGTCACTGGAAAATACTAATCCGCCATTCCTTTCTGCGCGCTCTGTGCTCTCGGACGACCAATGTGATCTCTTGTCTGTCCCTCCTATTAACAAGTCAAATTGTACATCGGTTACTAATTGAAATGTGGATTTGAAAGGACACATAAAATGTGGATTTGAAAGGACACATATAAGCCCATTTTACTTTAGGTAACACCTCACGACAGGACAATCCGAATCACCTTTTTTTTTTTGATAGTTAAAGACAAGTAAGATTACACTCTAACCCCCTCCCTACATGCAGATCGAACCCTCGACCTCACGACGGTGCTAGGCCACGCCTAACGCCAACTTGAACTTTCTGAAGCACTAATAAAAAATATAATGTGCACTCCATACGCTTAACCTGATTTTATCAAATATTTTATATATTTTTTATGTTTTATTCAAAATCATTCTAAAATCATAAGAACTTTAATAACCCTTTTTAAATTCTTTTTTTTTCTAATTAATATTTTATTTTTGAAGGGATACTTTCGATCACAAATAACTCTTTACCTGACTACAACCCTTATTCACACTTATATACGCTATGTTACGACATATGATAGGATTATGATTATGATAGTGATAGTGATTAGTGATTCTTAAATCATTTTGTTGTTACTATATTGATTTTTTGTTACCCATAAAATAATTGATGGGTTACCATCAGTTTGTGCACAAAATTTAAAGTATTTGAAAAAATATTAATTAGGGGCTACAAATACCAAAATAATAACCAAGAAAATGATTTAAGAACCGTTCATTTTAAGCTTAAGAACCTAATCCAATGACTCGAAGTACCAGGGCAGACCACTGCAGAAGTCTGGCCTCAAAGGAAAGCCTGAGTTATCTCTAGATTTTAGCCGTAGGCTACAAACTCAAAAACAGATCATATGAGGACTCAATGCTCTAATTAACAACCAAAAAGTGGGAAAAAAATATAAATGCACCATGATATATACCTGATTTTCCTATTTTTCTTCTGCAACAACGGAGAACTATAGCCAACATAGATATAATAACAACCACAGCTCCAGCAGATATTAACACTATCACCCATGTGTGGAAAATGAACTTCTTCCTCCTCCTCCTTAATACTGGAACTGGTAGCTGAGCCAGAAACAGTACCCTTTTTGGTGGGGGGGTGGAGGTGAACCCAGGACACGGCATACACTAACTGGTAGGCCACACTATGATCGACATTATAATCAAAAACGAGTCTTTCTGGAAAATTTCAGGAGGGCTGGAGTTTCAGGGATTTCTCCCAATAACTGATTGTGAGAAACATTGAAATCCTTCAAAGTTCCCTGATTGAAAGGGGGGATTGAACCATGAAGATAATTATCTTGCAGCTCTAGCTTCTCCAATCTTGGCAGACCAATGTACTCCAAAGGTATAGCTCCAGAGAAGTCATTATGGGACAAAGACACAACTTGGAGATGAAACAGGTTTCTGAGATTTGGAAGAGGACCATAAAATGAATTGTTCTTGAAGCTGAGTTTATTCAAGAAAGTTATGTTCTCCAGGACCAATTGAGGAAGAGAACCTGTCAAGTTTCCATTTTCCAGGGAAATATGAACAACATGCCAATTGAAACAAGAAATTCCAGACCATCTACTCAGGTTTTTGTGACAAGGCGGACCGGTCCAATTCGAATGGAGGTTGAAGAAACTGGAGGTAATGGAATCTCTCAGTTGGATCAACCCATTTCTTTCACCTGGAAAATCTTCCGACGCCTCGACATGATCAGCACAAAACTGGACCAGGGCTAGGAAGACTGTACAAATTATCAGCCTGGAATTGTTTGACAAACTCTTCTTCATCCTCCTGGAAGTTGGATTGATCAAGAAATCATTTTCATACTATGTCAAATTGTCAATTCAATGCCAGTTTTGAGCTTGGTAATATGTGACAAACTATTCTTCATCTTGGAATAATCCAGTATCTAATTTGGTTCATTAGGCTTGACTATTTGGATTTTGACTTTGTTGTTATTATTGTAGTTAAAAAGACAGGTTGAAGTTGGAGAAACAGGCAATGGTTTGTTACCAAATATTCCATATAGACATTATAATATGGAGAGTTATGAGTAATGCAATACATAAATAAGCACGTCGTTGTGTTGTTGATTATTATATCTTGTGGTTTGATTGCGACGACTCGATTGATATTGGACAGTTTTAGGAATCAACTTTTGGAAATTTTATTGTGATCATCATATAAGATATCATGTCAGGGGATTTACTGGCAAAATAACAAAAAAATATGTAACACTTTTTTTTAATACTTTATTCAAATAAAACGAGCTGGAGAAATTACAAGAACAACGGGGCATATTATGTAACACTTTTTATACGATATAGTTATATTATATTATAAAAAACTAACTTACGGAGTAATTTATAACTCTTTTTTTAAAGTAGTATCTAAATAATATTATCAGTTAAATTCAAATGATTGATATATTTGATGGATTATATGGGAAAAGGTTATAAAAATACCACATTACAATTTTGTGTTAGGGTCTTAATTTTGGTACTTCTTCGATCATTATGTTTGCCATCTCTATAATTTTAGATAATGTTTCATTCAACAGGACGAGATAATAAATACTTTCTCCGTCCCTAAAAAATTATTATTATATTGACTTTTTAATTAATGAACTTCGATCATAAATATTTTTGCTTGTCATTCAGATAATATCTCGATAAAAATATATTAATGGAAAGAATTTGAAATGTATTTTTTATTGATATATTTTTCATAAAATATTATAAAATACAAGAAAAAATATCTACTGTCAAAGTTCAAATATTTAAATAATATTTTATTGAGAAAAAAAATAGAACCTAGCAAATTTGAGAATTATGTGTCAAGTCACAACTTTTAGTGACAATATTTTTTTATTACGCCCATTTTTTTTAAATACTTCTTCATGCATGCCTTTGTGAGCTTGTTTTTGGTTTTAAAAGATTGAAATTTTTAATTTAAGGATGTTATGTTATTTATGCTTTTGAGCTACACATAATAGATAAATTGTGGAATGTATCTTGATTTTTGTTCTAGATGTCATTGAGAAAAACCATATTAATGGAAAAACATTTATTGACTTACAGAAGAGCCACTTAAGTGGAACTTGTTACACCTTCAATGATTCTTTCCCTGAAAAAGTTCACTCATGTCTAATAAAAATTTTTATAGAATGATTCATTGGGCATCCAACAACTTCAATCAAGTTTTTGAATGCGAAGGAAGAGAGATAAGCCTCAAGCGGGCCACATCGGTACCTCTTATAATCAATGTCAACCACTTAGACAAGTTGCACCCTAAGTCAGAATTCAAACCACCTTCAATAGATTCAAGACTACAACTAGAGATTTACAGTAAGCGATTGTTGTTTCATGAACAGCGGAAAACAAAGTGATAATGAGGATCGAATTTAATTCTACCTTACGAACACTTTCTGCCGAAATTACACTGGTACTTGCCTAGCTTGATTTCCATCTGACCGACGTTGCTCGCAGACTATCATACAACCCCGAAGTGCCTACCCAGCTACAGCATCGATTTATGAATGATTGCGCCCCTTACAAAAGACTATATATAGAGCTGATCCACAAGAGATTAATGTGAGATAATATATGAACTTCAATCCTAAGGTTATGAGTTCGATTCCCCTACCAACACTTTTTATTCGCACATGTAAACGAGTCAGCTTTCAACAGAATTTATCTCAATGACGCCAGCCTGGGCAAAGTTTATTACGCTCAACAAAGATCTACCAAGACACATACAATCCAGTAGAGGTTATGGTCAAGCCAAGTTAATTCATATCTAGAGCAATATTTGCTTGAAAAGTAATTCTATTATTTCAAATTTTAGTAGATGGTGTCAAATTTTTTTATGCTTTGGATATTTAAACAATAAATCTATTATGGAGTATCTTACACGGAAGTGAGCAATTTAAGATCGAATGTAACATTTAGGAATAAGATTTTGTTTTCAAAAAATTTTGCTTTCAATTTATGAAAATTAACATTGCTACATTGATTCAAACATGCTAATTAGAGATAAGCTTCCGGACCGTTATTAATGAAAATATCACAAATCATTGATCGAATCAGGTCGAGATGACCTGCAAGTGATCGATTAATGATGCACCAAAGAGACGAATGATAGTGTAAAATGAACAATTGCTAGTGGTAGTCAAAATACGAAGTATAAATTGATTTGAGGGTTGGGGAAAATTTCAATAAGTTAGAATTAAGTTCAATAACATTAAAAATTAAATATGTCGAACCCTAATATGACTTTTAATATTTTAGAAATCGACGTATAAAGATTCTCAGACCTATATTAAAAGATATTCTCTCCGTTCCTAAAAGATTGGCTGTTGATTTTTCATTTTTTCGAGTATTGAATCTGATCAGAATATTTTATTTTATCAGAGCAATATTTTAATAAAAATATATCAATAAAAAGTCGAAAATATTTTACAAATGTTTTTAATTACGAAAAATCAAAACTGCATAATATTTAAAAATCAGGAGTACTTTTTCAAATTTTATTAATGGACATGCATTGGTCTTACCAGATGTCCGTTGGACTGGTCCAACAGTCCAAGTCAATAAAAGATCCGACTGAAAACGGGTTAGTGGACGGGCGGGGCTGAGAAAATGAAATATACTTTAAACGCCTAACTTAAATATATTTGAGCCATACAGATAATATTTCGATAAAAATATATCAATGGAAAGAGTTTGAAATATATTTTTATTGACATATTATCAAGATATAAAATACAAACAAAAATATCTACGATCAAAGTTTTTAAAAGTTATAACTATCAAAAATTCAAAAGTTTGACACTATGACGGATGTTGGAGAATCGATATCGTTGTTATCGGCTCAAGTTTCGCCTACTCGCTTATACCCGAAGATGTTTCAACGAAACTCATTATAGAAGTGAGAAATTTAGACTGAAGTCTAAATATGATACTACTATAAAGATATTTGATATATAAAAATAACTGAAATAAGATTTACTATTAAAAAGATTTATACCCTAAAGCACTAACTGAATTATAAAGTGTCACATAAACTTTGTGATGGAGGGTATCGAAATTATACATGTTTGGTAACAATAAAATGTAGCCTCTTGATATGCATATATGATGTATAATATAGCATGCTCAGAAATAGATATACATGAATACATGTATAAGGATTGAGTATACATGTAAAAAGAGTTATGATGTTGAAGCACAAATATATATTCATGGGAACTTAACTCGATTGAGTTAAAGTGAAAATATTTGAATATTTAAAGTCATCCGGAAGATGGATTACAAGTTCGAATTGCATTATTAGACATTTATTTGCATGATCATTTTATTCAGTATCACAAGTATATGCAAGTCTATCAATAATATGTCATACATGTTTAACTCTATATTTATATTATGTCTTATGTGATTATATGATCTGTGGTTTTGTTTTACTTATTATGCGATGATGTATTTAAATTATTAATGTAAGTTTATATTGATCTTACATATATTTATGATTTAATTATTTGTCATCGTTGATGATCCGAATAATCATGATACTATTGAAGAACTATTATAGTTTATTGAGACTCTAGAAGAGTTCTCGGTGACTAGATTATCAATTCTAGTATATATCTTACAATGAAAACATGATTGTATAATCATGCAATATTGGATAAATGTCAGTAGCATTATTTGGATTTTCTACTTGAATAATATACATGATTTCATCAAAATATATGTATGATGATTGTGATTTTTTCACCGAATTTTTTCCACTCTGAAAGATTCTCCTCGTAAAAGTTTTTTAATGACACACTTACTTAAACCATATCTAAAGAGAAATATTTATTTATTTCACTAGGTATTTTTTCCACAGGATTTTTCCTAGTGATTGCTAACCAAACAAGGTTATACTTAATGATCTTATGACGCCAGATTATATGTATTAATCATGATAAAAGTTTGTGATAATGAAGATTTATATTTACGACTTAAATATTATTGAACCTCAAGAGCTTCCAAAGTTCTAATCCTCTTGAAGAGGGACATCGAGATGCACACTACTGTGCTCATGTCAACATCTCAATAGTTATAATATCACCAAATATGAACATTGGCTCATTAATGCTAAGAGAAAATACAAAAGAATTATATGGTCCCGAAGTACCATATATAAGTGCCTTTAAACCTATTTCAATTTATATAGGCAATTCATTTTATGAATTCCATGATATTGATATGATCCTTTATCGGAGACGATAAATGATATTTATTTACTAGTAGTGATGTATTTTATGGTGATATACAAAAGCTATATCGCGAACATCATCCAAACGTTGAAATTATAAAATACTCAAGAAATCGTGACGTGTTCGTAGATAACTATGATCCAACAAACTTATTATTATTACTATGATCCAAAGAAATTATTACTTGTGGTCAACTGCACGACCTCAGAGCAATTGATGTGTTCAACAAATTCGCCATGTGATAAATCTAATTAAATATTATCAATAAGTCACCCCCTACCTCAACATTCGAGAAATTATCCAAAAGTGTGAAATTAATACTAAAATGTCAAGTGATGTGGTCATATGGAGTTCGTATTTTGTACTCTTTTTCCTTAATCATGGTTTTGTCCCAATGGGTTTTTCTATTAAGGTTTTAATGAGACAACATTTTATACGTATATTACAAATATGCACTCTTTTTCCTTCACTGAGGTTTTGTCCCAAAACGGATTTTCCTAGTAAGGTTTTAACGAGACATATTCTTGTTGATTAGACATCCAGATCAGCAGGAAATAATGAATGTCTTATCTGCGACACCAAGTCTTTGTATAGCAAGAAAGGAGATGGATTGATGAGAAAAAAATTAGCCTACTTGTTTACCAAGTCAAGTATTTACCATATGTATTATATCTTGAAGCCTATAAATAGATACTTGTAATGTATTTGATATCAATCAATAAAATCTATTTCCCTCATTTATCTTATTCATTTATTTACTGTTTCTTTTCATTTCTCTTTTTAGGTGGGATCATTGATTATTACATCATTAATTAGCCTAAATAATTAAGTGTAAACATGATAAAAGTCACCCCACTTTAATTTATGTACATTATATTAGATGATCAAATATTGTTAGACGAAGGGAATATTTAATTCTATGAATGTACTAATACATGTTCATATCTAAGAACACTTGGGACAATGATTTGATTTAATAATTAAACACTCATTTGTAAGGATAGTGGTTAGAATTTCAAATCTCAATTGTTGAGTCTTAGAAAGAATAAAAAAATATTAACATGATTGAATATGCTTTTAGTAATCAACATAAAGACAAAGATATATAGTATAGTAGAACATCAAAGGTTATAAATAACATACGGAGTACATATTAATTATTGTTGCATAACTTATTGATTGGAATATTGAAAATACACTTGATACACATCCAAAGAAACATCTTTTTTATGGATGCAAATAGGAGGCATTGAACTCATCAAGGCACAACAATTTAGAGCTTGGAAGGTCCTTTAGGATGATGGATGACAATATGATTATAAGCATTCGAAGTCAGAAAATCATCCAAAACAGGCATAGTGCATTGCCTGGAGAATATCTTGCAAGCCTCTTTATACATTCCCTTCTTCAACTTCTCCTTCCCAACCTCTCTCTCAATCCTCTCCATTTCTTCCTCGACTACTCGCCCGAAAAGCTCCCGACTCACCTTCACCCCGAGACCATCCCCATCCAGCTCGACCCCATATTTCAGCCACTGCCAGATTTGAACCCTACTAATCTCAGCTGTGGCAGCATCCTCCATGAGATTGTAAAGCGGGACGGAGCCAGTCCCTGTCAGCCATGCTGCAACATACTGGATCCCAACGCGAGTGTTCAGACGGAGCCCTTCCAATGTCCGGACACCTACCGGCCTCATCAGCAAATCTTCCTCGGTTATTCTTGCAGCGTCTTCTCTCTTTATCGATTGGATTTGGTTCGGATTGCTCCCCATATTGCTGTTGAATACCTCCATGATTGCAGGGATTAGTCCAGGGTGAGCTGCCCATGTTCCATCATGTCCTGCCTTCACCTCCCTCAGTTTGTCCTTCCTCACCAATTCCATTGCTGCCTCATTTGCTGCCGGATCATCTCTGATTGGAATCTGTGCCGCCTGTTCCAAAATATTCCCCCAATTTAATCAACCCACCAATTGTATTTCATGAAAAGATGTACGTATTAATGCATAATACAATGGAGAAACACTTACCATGCCTCCCATAGCGTGCACGCCGCGCCTGTGACAGGTTCTAATGAGGAGATCCGAGTAACTTCTCATGAAATGCTGGCCCATTCCGACAAGCACCCTGTCGGGAAGCAGGCGATCGGAGTGACCCTGGAATGTTTTAACATAGCTGAAAATATAATCCCATCTACCACAGTTAAGTCCCACAGAGTGATCTCTCAGTTCATATAGTATTTCATCCATTTGAAAGACTGCTGGAAGTGTTTCAATCAGAACAGTTGCTCTGATACTTCCTCTCTCAATTCCAGCCAATTTCTCTGCCCTCTCAAATACATTGTTCCATATCCTAGCTTCCCTGTTCAAATAACAAATCGCAACGATTAAAGCTTTTTATGTAAAGTGCTGAAGCTGACTTCAATAATCATATATAAGTAAGTTTGTATACCTCGAGTTCTCCATCTTGGGAAGGTAGAAGAAGGGTCCATACCCTCCACCCTGAGTGCGACGAAACGAGGCATAGTTGTGGAAAAAGTAAAGGCCAAAATCAACAAGACAACCAATTGCAGGTTCGCCATCAACAAAGATATGAGCCTCAGGAAGATGCCAACCTCGAGGCCGGACGAACAATTTAGCTGTCTGATCATTAAGCTTGTAGACCCTATTCCTAGCTTTGTCATGGAAGCTTATTGTTCCATTAACAGCATCCTTCAAGTTAACTTGTCCTCTCATCAAATTCTCCCAGGTTGGTGAGAGTGCATCTTCAAAATCAGCCTGAATGTGAAAAGTGAATTACATGTATGGTAATTAAGGAATCACTAAGAGGGTGTTAGGAAAATATGCTTCTTTGAAGCTTGTAAGGCATGGTTGAAAAAATCCAAGTTTCTTCAAAAGTAAACTTATCTAGAATGCCAAATGGTAAAAACAAGATATAGCATGTATTGTACAACAGCTCAGATATGCGTCATATTTTGATATCATGTTTAGGGTAGTATTTGTTTTGAGAAAAGTAGAACTATTGAGAAAATATTTCGATAAGAAGATATTATTTGATACTCCCTCTGTTACTATTTATTTATCATTTTAGGTCAAATTTTTTTATTCAAATTATTTATTTTGCGCTAAAAATTATCGTTATACGTTTTGATATATTTTTTAATACATTTTCGTTATTAAATTATGCAGCAACTTGATATAGTTTTGATTAATTGTATCATTTCACATTTGAATGTAATTTTATTTTTTGCATTTTTCTTGAGCGCAAATTGCTAGAAATACTTAACTAAAAAATTGGAGGTAGTATTATATATAGGAACAAAGAACTAACCATAAAAACTTTGGCCCCAGAATTGAGAGCATTGATGATCATTTTCCTCTCAACAGGGCCAGTAATCTCCACCCTCCTATCAGCAACAGCTTGTGGAACTGGAGCACATACCCAACTAGACTCCCTAACAAACTTAGTAACTGGATCAAAACCAGGTAATGCCCCGTTATTATACCACGTTTTTGCCTCTTTTCTACACTCCATTGCATACTTAACATGCCCCCTAAATTCCCTTTGCAAGTCAGCAACAAATTGCAATGCATCTTTGGTTAGAATTTTAGCAAATTCTTGGTCATATCTTCCCCTAATGTCCACCCCTTCAGGCACATCATAATAACTCATGGCTGGTTTTTTCTCTGTTTGAGAAGGTTGCACCAATGTTCCTAAACTCAACATCTTTTTAAATATGTATGTGGGTATTCGTGGAGTGTTTTTATGGGTTTAATACTTTAATGCAAAGCGGTGGGGGTTATGAAAAGGGTATATAAAACAGGAGGATAGGTGGTGGGTGTTATCTAAATATGGAAGGGGGGATTGGGTTTGTTTGAGGTATGATGAGCCATGCTTGGGGGTCGGTTTTCGATCCTCGTGCCTGTCTTGGAAAATGAACCTGTTACAAGGATTGGAAAATGCATCTGTTAAAAATCACAATGAGATCATATATTTGTCTATCATTTTATCTATTTTAGACAGAGATAATGGATCAAGATATAATATAGTACATATATAATTATATTTATTTATAAATAATCTCTAAAACTAATAAAAATATTGTATTCTTTTTTAATGATAAATGTTGAATATTCATAATTATTTTAATTTATATATATATATATATATTCGAAGATAGAGACGAATGTATGGCGTTAAATCATTTTTTTAAGAACAAATGTTGTAATATTTGGTAATTTTAGAGAGAATAATTTTAATAATAACTATTAAGGACAAGAATGCAAATTTGTTTACCATAATATTTGGCGACTAAATAATATTTGGCTCTCTGTTTTAAAATATATCGCCTCAGAGTTGGAAATAATTTACGCCCAAAGCCTTCATAAATAGGGAGGTGAGGCGAGCATCGAGCATGTTTCTTGAGTTAAAAATGAAACTTTACTACCATGAATATTATGGTTTAAGTTCATTTCTTTGTCGTTTACGTATAATTAGATTCATGAGCATCGTTTTTAATTTGGTTTAACTTCTTGGCGGTTGCTTTTGCATGAAGTGGGATTTAAATCGGCCAGCGTGTGATATCTCTGCGTATTCTTTGCGAGGGGGTAAAATAGTATTTTAGCATTACAAAAATACTTTTAAACATTCACAAATGGGGGAATATAATTTAAAAACGTTTTTTGATTTTTTTAAAGTGTTTTAAATGTGAAGTGCTATTTCACGCTCTGAAAGAGAGCAGTATGCATTACATGGCTCACTGGCATTGGGCTTCACACTAAAACAAGTAAAACCAATCAGAAATTAAAATAATAAATCAATGAAATGAATAAGATCATGGCATTAAATGAATGAATAAGCGAAAAGCACAAATAAGCAAGTGATGAGCATTAAGCTTCTTACACAATAAATTAGCTTTTTTCAGAAATGACCCCAATTCAATACTGCGGTAATTTTTTTAGACTAAAACCAGTAAGTTACATGTACATGTGTTTGCTTCTAACTAGTAAACTCGTAAGCACATTGTATATGTTACTTTTTATTACTTCATTCAATTCGAAATATAAGTTATGTTTTTTTTCTTATTTTTAAAATAGTAAATATTTCACAATTTTAGATGTCCAATGCCATTAACCCTATTAATTAATGATCCAAAAAATTCTTTTTGATTATAGTTTATCATTTATTAATCTTTTTAATTTAATTATACCTAATATAGTGGAAGCGAATGAAACTATATTTAGAAGCATAATTTATTAATTTCATTAATTAAGGGTATATTTGACAAAATATACATGGTATAAAATAGGTTAAATGACTTATAATTAGAATAAAATGGCTAGTTAAGCGACTATATTTTAAACAGGAGGAAGTATAATATGCTTAGAAATTTGTAGAGGATCCATCTGACATTGTAGAACCATCTTGTATAATGATTCAATTACAATTATAATACATACAATTTGAATTCAAACTTTCGAAAGCTAACAACCAAAGTCTATCACTATGATATACATTATCCTATGCTATAATCAAGGAACTAACTAACAATACTGAATGAAAAACTGAGCTTGGCAATTCATCAAACAGCTGGCGTAGTGATGTGCTGGCACTCACGTGACTTGCATGGATTGAATTCTCGTTTTGGATACGTTGCATGCCATCCTTGTATGGTGTTGTCTTACATAATATTATGTTAGTTATTTGAAGAAAAGAAACCACTCAAACAATATTAGATCAAGCTACAACAGTATTAGCCATATACTGCTAGACATTTTCACACATCTATCTTAACATTAACTGGCTTAACCAATCCTCCAAAATTTCCATTACAAGAATTTGCATCATTGAGAGCTCCTAATCCTTGAGCATTTAAGCTATTCCTATCTTTATTTATTTTTCAAGAAATTTTTTTCATTGTTGAACTTATTAATAGCACCACCAAAGTTTTTCACACATGTGGCTAAGCTTGTTTTCACCTTAGGGTTTGTTTCCTTTTTAGCTAATGTGCCCACCAAACTTTGTGATGAACTAGTTGTCACAATTGCCTTATTGATCACAACATAACCAAAAGTAGTAACATCATGTTGTGCATTAACAACATTAGAGGATGAGCACTTAGTATTTTGTTTTGCATGTAGTTGGACTTGTAGGTTTGGAACATCAGCAAAGCTACTAGATATACATGTTATCAATAATAGAGAAGAGATAACAAAAAAATTAATTGAAGCCATTATGAGGAAAATATGGAGGAAACAAGCTTGCTCTTGTTAAATAATGTGTGTGTGGAGCTACACAAGTTGTTCTTTCTTGGAAAAAAAAATTACAATATGCCTTTTTTATAATGCTTGTTTTAAATGAGGAGTTGAGAAAATATATTTCCTTTTCTGTTTGATGTATATATATGACATAGCAATTTAGGAAAAAATTGAAACTAATGATGAGTCAACCTTTTTAATAAATAATGAAAAATATAACTTAAATTTGTTTGTTTCGTTATTATATTAAAATTATTTATTGGTTACAAAAGTAGATTTGTAATTTACATATTTTAACATTAAAAAGTACCTATTTTAATATTAATTATAACTTTAATGAGTTTTGAACGAAAGCTACTTTTTCATCATTATCTAAAAACTAATAAATTTAGGACACCTAATCTTAAATAAATGTAGGATGCCTTAAATAATCATGTTCATATATGTATAATTTAATAAACCTGATCTTGATTAAATGTAGCAGGACTTAAAGGTAACACCTAGTACTAATGCTGCATTTTTGTGAGAAAATATATCATAATATATTATGTTCAACATAATTTATCAATAATGACGATTTTAATTCAAATCATAGTTATTATGAGTTAATTAACACATCAAAATTTGTAAATTTTTATTATAAAAAGAAATTTAACGATCTTTTAAGGATGGAGTCATAAAGATGGTATTTTGTAATTTCAAAGTAATTTTATTAATTGTCAAATGAGTGATATGCACGGGTGCTATTTCAATAGGAAATAGATTGTGAAAATGTAACACTTTTATTTTTTGTTACACTTTGTTATGATAACTTGTTTCTAATTTTTGTGAGTGGAAAGAGATTATTAGAGATGAATTGGCTTATTAAATAATCGAACAACAATTCCGTTGGTGGATATCACAAAAAACCACAAAGATCTAAAATTGTATGAAATATGTCACAAAAACAATGAGAACATAAAAAGGCCATCATGTTCGTCAATCATGGACAAATCCCAACGATCTTGATAATAACTATATCACAAGGTCATGAATCCTTCAAATTATTTCTCTACAAAGGATGCATGGAAAAAATATTAGATTCATAATACAATATTTAAAATCTAATGATGAATGAAAAATGCAACACTTATGACGCACAATAAGTAACAACATGTGAAAAAAATCGAAATCAATGAGGATTTGCAAAGCGAGAGTTATTACCTGAAGTCGATTAGTGGTATTACCAGAGTCCTCATCATGGAAAATGGAATCTTAAGAATATTGATCATCATAGTATTTGGGTTGAATTTGTTTTGTACAATCTTAACCTGAGGATATTGAGAGCGGTGCATTTGACACATGTTCTTGAATGAGGACATTGAGTCTCCCAGACTCAATTCTCTTAGATTATGAAGATATTTCAATCCATCCTCTGGTACTATCTTCAATTCATTGCAACGATCAATTCCCAATTCAATGAGATTGGGCAAGCTATTTTCTCCTAATACCAATTCTTCCATTTCAGACATACCAAGTATTTCCAAAGATTTGAGCTGCAAGAAATTGTTCTGATCAAAATGCATCTCTTAAATCTGCACTCCTGTTATAGCTTAACTTCTTTAGGTTCTGCATTTTACCCAACCACTCAAATATTATTCTTCCATCCACGCCATAGCAATACTTCATGGCCAAATTTTTCCTGGGTACGACCAATTGAGATTCGTACTTGGGAAGTGTTGATAAATCAACAAACTCGAAATTCAGTTGAGTGACATGAGGACTCATCAGTGCAGCCTCTGCCAATAATTTCCCTTTCACTTTGATCAACTTCAGTTCCAATGTTTTGATTCTCTTCCAACGCACTTTTTCATTTAGTGGTGATCAAAAAGAGCACCTTGAGTAAAATCATTCTCATCTCCGGTACACCATTCTGAATAGTCGGATGCTTGTTAATTCAGAAAGCTCCATCAACTCGATGGGGCTGTTTTCATGCTCCATACTCAAAATGAAGGTCTCGAGTTGAACCAGGCCATTGAGATGCAATTTCCTATCTGATCCGCAAGTGAACATATCAAGATAAAGATTAATCAGAGGACTCTTCTTTGAGAATATGTCATGTGGTATCATAAGCATATCTCCTGTTCTCAAATCAAGAGTTTGCAAAAAAGGCAAATCACCTACATATGATGGCAACTCCTTCACATCACAAGAAAACAAACTTAGATACCTTAGATGGATCAATCTATCCAAAAATTTCCTCTCATTAGCTCTTTTTTCATGAAACATACAAAAATTGAAGTCGAGGATCCTTAGCAACTGGAAATTCTCCATTGATAGTTTCACGATAGTATGTTCGTTAATCAACCATATATTGTGGCCGGCTATTTCAAAGAAAATAGCTCGTACATATGCACCTGTTATTGGATCAATACACCTTTCTTCGTTGTCATCATCTACTGGCATATGTATTGAAAATCTAGGTGCATCGCCAATCACAGAGGATCCAACTTCATAGGTAAAGGTCTCCAGGAAGCATTCTTCTCTTGCCCTTCTCAAACACAGCTCTCTCATCATATCGTGAACTCTAAACCACCAAAAATCTTCAAGTATCAGATCAGCCTCTACTTGAACCATGGATCTTGATATAAGCGCTTTCAAAAACCTATCCGCCACATCCATCAATGTTTTTAGCTGTTGTAGCTATCTCCAAGATTACCTAGATCTTGATTTAGAGTCGAATCTATATCATTATTTATCCTTTTCCAATCCTTTAAAGAGGCTCTATTCCTCAAAATACCTCCAAGGGCAGATATAGCAAGAGGAAGTTTGCCACACTTATTGATCATTTCTCTTCCAAACTCTGCAAAATATTCTTCTATTTGGGGATCTACAAGATAGAAGTAACATGAAATAGTTCAATACATAGATAAGCAAACAAGTGATCTTGGCAAGGCATTTCATCTTGATAGGACATGTTTACAAATAATTCCATCTCTAAGATAGAAATTTGAGTGATTGTTTTCTAAAAATCAATTGAACCCCGAACGGAAGAAATCCCACATAATCTTAAATTTAAAAAAACGAAAAATTCAAAATAGACGATCATCATGGAATGGAGAGTATGCGATGACCATGCATCTGGAAACGTGAAACGTACCGTTGGGTCTATGTTGAGGCAGAGCTTTCTTTCAATAGTCGTTGTTTGTGAAGAAATCCAACCCTTGCTACTTCTTCAATGCGAGTAGTGAGCAATATTTTACTTTGCCCCTCCTCATCTGGAATAATATGACTAAAAAACTCATAATCATCGATCTTCCAGATGTCATCTAAAACAACTAAACATCTTTTCTCTTGAAGCACTACCATTAAATTTCTCACCAATTCACTTGAAGTACCATATGCTTCATTGTTTGTAAGTTGTTTTAGTATATCTTTCAGAGTAGCAATGAGATCACAATTTTGGGGTATACAAACCCAAGCAAAACCTTCAAAATCCCGTTTCACTTGCGGATGATTGTATATCTTTTTGGCCATTGTGGTCTTTCCTGAACCACCCATACCCCAAATAGATATTACTTTGTGATCATTTACATCCTTCACCAGAGACAACAATTCCTTAATTTCGTCCACCATTCCAACGAAGTCTTTATCTTCTCTTGGAAAAGTAATCTTTGCTTCTCTTCTTTCTCTTTAGCTTTCTCGTCTTTACCGATGGCATTGACACCAGAAGATGTTAGGCTTCCGCGAAGATCGGCTAAATCATTCTTGATATCAGCAATCTCCGTGCCAACATTATGAATACTAATTCCTTCATTTAGGAAGCAAGCAAATCTTCGGACAAGTTTCTTGATTTTTGATTCTCCAGAAGATAATTCTCGCTTTGACATAGAATATGTCTCCAGGACATCTTCAGCTCTATAAGCAAGATCTCTTATTTGCCGAACCCATGTTCGTATTTGCTCATCATCATGTTGTTTTGAGTCAGCATCTTTTAAGAAGCTCTTCATTCTCTCCAGCTCCTTTTGAAGTTGTGTAACCTGCCCACCAACTCCACACAGAAATGTAGCTTCTTCAACTAGTAAATCTCTGAATGTTTCCAGCACTAATGAAACCACAACATCAGCCATTCTTTTGCTCTCTCTGCTTGGTCAACCTGTTATTATGTGATGCCTATACGATGGTTTTCTATGAGTGCACAAACATGTCAAAGTGATGGCATTGTATTTATAACAATGGAAAAGGCCAAGAAACTAGATAATGTAAGTGTTTGGAGTTGGGCGAAAGTCTAGTCTTAGTCCTCCATTTTACATTGGTGCATGTTGGAGTCACAAAATACGAGATGGTCTTTGAAGTTACATAAGTTACACCCATGGTCTCCGTTAGTATGTACATTTCATTAAAGACAATAATTATATATGCAATATTTACGATACTCTAAGGACTAAATGTGCACAACACAAATTCCGATGATTAATTCACCGATTTTTAAATTAAGGAGGCGTTTGGCAATTATCTCGTAAGAATTAATCAATTTCTTGAAAGAAAAATGAAAGGGAAAAAATATTGGTAATCACAATAAAGATCTAGTTTAATCAGTTTTGATAATGAACACATGATCTAGTATAATCTATTAAAATCTGCAGTTCATGGAAACTAACGACCTAAACAGGACAGGAAATGTTTAGCTGGTAACATGATGGGTAGGTATTAGTTAGTATCAATTACATATTTAATATATATAAAACAAGACTTGAAAAGAAAGTGAAGGTGATTATTGAACTCTATCCAAGGTAGGTGTATGAAATATTTTACCATTTAAGTACAACAATGAAAGAGAGAATTTAAGTCAAAGTTGCCAAGAGTTGTTATCGTTAATTATTTTCTAGAAACAGTAATCACGAACTAATAATAAATAAGTATTATAAATTTTTTGGGTTAAAGAGAGAAAGCATGGAAAGAGGAAATATTCGGGTTTAAAATGAAACTATATAAAAATATTAGAGCTGAGAATTAATTGTTGGAAAATAGTCGCATGCTCGACCAACACATATGATGAGAAGATAAGGCTTAGAATTTTTTTTGTAGAATCGTTATTTGAATATTGATTTAGCTTTTTTTATGTGCGCTTTATTTTAGAAGACAGGCAGAAAATTCTAGAACTCTTTTTGCATGTTGGTCGACTATTTTGAGCATTAAGGAGGTTGTAGAGTTTTTGTTAAGCTACTGCATGGCAAAAAGTAGGGCGTTTGATCTTTAATAATAGTAAAATATGCGTCGTTAAATGTAAGTATTTATCTTCATTTAAGCGAGATAATAAATAAAGTAATTAACTATTTACATAAATTTATAAATTATATTTTGATTTATATTATAGTTTATTTTGTTCATGAATTATATGATCCACTTTATAATTTTTTAATAATATAATTTTAATAATAGATTTAAAAGTTTTGTTAAGCGTATTACTCTTCATTTTTCAAGGTTTAATAAAAATACATATTTGTAATTTTATTTATTGTTAGAAAAAATCACTTTTCTCTTTTAACAAAAATGCACCTACATTATTAATATTTGCACAAAACTAAATAATATCAAGCCTTTTTTATGAAATTATCTCAATTTTAGTCATGAAAACTTGATAAAAGGGCAGCAGCATTAAACGTCATTCGAATGTGAAATCACTACAATAATTATATTGAAAATGAATTGAATAAATGTGACGTACCTCTTTTTAAAAACTATATCTTCTGATATTGTTTGTTTTAATAAAAGTTAAACTTCAATAATATATATGTGATTAATATTACTTGTTATGAAAACTTTAAAATTTTAACATAAATAACAACTTTAATATAAAATGTCATGAGAAACCGTTTCAAATATAAAATGAGAATGCGGAATGTATACGTCAATCTTTCATCCAATAAAGTAGATTATATATATACATAATGTCACGTATTCTAATATTCATGCATATATTTTTTATACCATAATATTGATTAATTATATTTCATATAGAATGCATTATGAAAACTAATTTAAGTATTATTTTGACAATATACTCTTATTTAGTTTTAGTGATGCTCCTCTATTTTTTTTAGTTGTCGTTTTAAATTTAAATAAATTTGTTTAAAAAGAAAATAGTTGTCGTTTAGCATAATAAATAATATTTTTATATTTTCAATGTATTTTTTGACTATTTTTTCTTTTTAATAAATTAACAATAAGCCGATGATATTGTTTGATTGATTATCATTTTATATTTTCAATACACTTTTGATTACTTTTCTTTTCCTTAACTTGTAATGCGAATGACTAAAAATGGAGGGATTAATTACTAATCAATATTAAATTCAACTCACAATCAACCTATGTGAAGATTGATTTTGTTATATTGAATTGACTACAATTAGTATTGAATTCAACTCTAATTAATTATTGCATCTTTAGTTTATAGATAAAGATATTTTTATTAAAAACTAACATGTTATATATATTATAATTAAAAAAATATTTTTGAAATAAAATATTCAAATCTATTACTCCTTACATACTAAAAGATTGTCATGCTTGATTTAAGTGCTCCAAATTGATGATAAACTTTTATGCCTTCATCGATAAACATAGTTTTGATTTGAATAAAATTTAATGTCAATATTAAAATACATTGAAAATATTATTATTTGATCATTTTCACCAAATATTATTCAACATTAATAAAAAATATTTGAATTTAATATTTAATCAGTGAAAAGGGAGTATTAGATATGTAACTTGATACTTTTTATTTCAATCGTTGAAATATAATACAAAATATCACATAATAATTTAGATATATATTCTTTAATAGTAATTTTTTGAATTAGAAAAATTATTTTTAATTTATAATTGAATAATTATCGTACAAAAAAAATTTAGTATGAAGTAGACTAATTCATTGCATTAAAATAAAAATTTTCTTATTGTTTGATTAAATAAAAAAATCAAAGGCATTTGTTAGAGTAGATAACCCAGTATGTTTGGATTGTTATAGAATTTTAGGCAAAAATTAGTTCTTATTAATTATTGAATTGTTATAGGAGTCCTTTTTGAAATGTTAGAAACATATAATATTACAATAAGGATAATATAGTAATTAGTAATGTAAAAGAGAAGAAAGCTTATTCCTTGACTTTTTATAAATAGGAGGATAAATAGGCATTTTCTTTTCGTGAAGAAAATTTGTTCGTAATTAACCCCGCTTTTTGAAGTTGGAGAATTATCTTCTACCCAGTATGGTTCGACCCAACCGCAGGAAGAAATAGTTTTTCTTTATTTTGTTCCGTTTAAGTTTATCGTTCTAGTAAAGCAGCGTGAAGAGTTCGGGTGCGATTCTTTGGTGTGGATCTTCTTGGAATCTTCTAACTTTGGGTATATGTTCATTCGTTTTAGTTGTCGTTAAAATATTAAAAGAAGGTCTGACTTATGAAAATTAGATTTATTTATTATTTGTGTATAATCAGTAGCGTCGGAAATCACATCAGATGAACTAATTAATTAGATATGGATATAAAACACCAACAAATTCTAATTGATAAACATTGCGATTTGAGATTTAAGTTATTGAGTACATAAAATCAAGAAATAACACCCTCCCAATTCAATTGAGACACCTAAGCAAGAGGCTGATAGCGAAAACGCCACATCCAGGCCATAGCACCACCGCCTTTTTCAAACTATGAAATATGGAGATATTCCATTTCCCATCAAAAATTGTTTTGTGTATGCTTTTATCAATTGAGCTATAAAATCTAATCCGATTATTCAGTTTCATCCAAATGAGATTTAAATCACTGCTCATAGGTCTGGAATATAGTACTCAACTGACAATGATTTCGAAGAGCTAAGCATTGTGATACTAAATTTTTAGTAATATATTAAGTGTATCTCAGTATTGAATATTCGTTCTTAATTAAGCGGCTCAGTATTTATTTGTTTTTAATGGATAAAATTGATGTTACCTTTAGTAATAGAATACTAAAAATATATTTAGTATCATAAGGCAAACTTGATTCCGGAATATTGACAACTAAGAACCAATCAAACTATTAGTACTAATATTCGGGTGTGCTTGTTTTTGTATGTCATATTAACCATCTAAATTATTGACAATCATGGCATACAATTCATTCACAAGCAGTGGGAGGAGCAAAACTTTTATATAAGGATGGCGGGTAGCAATATCATACAAATAATAAAAAATATAAAAATTTACAGGGACGAACAACATAAATAAAGAAATCATTTTATCTACAAATAGTGGTCAAATTGACATATTACCAAACCACGCCCTTATTGCCACAGCTATAGATATAGGTATTTTGAGAGCAATTGTTCATGGCAGTTATGGGGAAATTCTTTACTAAAGACTTTAAAGAATTCATATAGTTTTTTAAAAAATGTATAATGAAATTCTATTTTTCAAATAAATTAGGGGGAGACCGTCCCCATCCCTCCTTCAAATTCCTCCACTTATCACAAGTGATTGAACTCATCATTGCTAATTTATAGTACTACTCAATTATTACCAGTCTATATAAGTTTGAATTGACAATGCTAATTAGATCATTTTCCAACTATTTCCAACTATAGGAGATAATACTAACTATTTTTTCGTTTTAAAAATTCGTCAATGAATGCCACATAATTATTTGTTAAACATGCATAAAAAGTCATACCTGTATCTCCTCCATTTTGGCTAATAAACTTTTGAGATTTTTATTATTATTGTCGCTTATCCTCACCCTTTCGCCATACTCTGATCACTGTATTATCGTTTATTTTTTAATGTCCTTTGCTTGCCTACCATTCTATGCATCATGAAATAATTTATTTTGTCGCTTAATTGAAATTAAACCAGCTTATTTATTCTTCTAAATAAGGGGGCATTATAGTAATTTCAAAATAAGCTTGAATTAGTAATTTTAGGGACTATAGTTTAGGGAGGGGGATATGGTGGAGTGTGTTAAAAAGAAAAATGTGGGGTTATTTTTGAGTATGTAAAATATGAATTACATTCTTTTAGTTTAGTGGTAGAGACGAAATAGTCGTTACATGAGTGTACAATTAGGGACCATGTTTGAAGCTTTAGAAAGTATATAGGGATCACTGCTTTTGAAGCTTGATGGAAAGTCTGAGGCCAGCGAAAGCGATTGGGTAGTATAGGGATCGAGTTGAAGCGATGAGTATAATATAGGAATCAATCTTGAATTAGCTATAATGAATGTTCTAATTCTCCATTAAAGGGCACCCCCAACCTTAATTGATGATCCACTTCAAAAGGTACAATACTGCACTCTCATGACTCATCAGTCTCGCCCATTTGTTTGTAGAGGAGGGGACATGAACTACTCCGTCTAATTAATTCCAATTGACGATTTATTATGTTTTCCAGCATAAATTTTGACCACAAATTAAATTATTTTATATTTCTCGTTTTATAACTTAGTTTCTGTATGTATTAGCAAAAAATCTCTACAACAATTAAAATAAACGATAAAACAATCATTAGTTAATGGAGTAACTGATAATAATATAAACGATAAAAGATACTCCGTATAAATTTAAATAAACGATAAAATAATCATTAGTTAAGAATTATAATACTATAAATGATAGAAAATGATGTATAAAACTAAAATTAAAATGAATTAAAGGACTATCAATATCCTAATTATTATTGAGATCATTTTTGCAATTGATAACACAAGCAAACACAAAGTTACAATGTCTATTTCATCTCTCGTCGGTGCTGGGACTGTGAGTATATAATAAGATAAAACTAAAAAAGCAACAGACAGCACTTTATTTCAGAACATAAATAAATCTTGAAAAACACTCAAAAAGACACTGAACAATATAGTTGGTCCTGTCTATATCTGGAAAAGCCTTCATTCATTATCTATTATTGATTTATTGGCCACTAAGTATCCGGGTGTGATGATTAAGAATATGGTAAGATGGTTTTAATGTGAAATGTTTTTGGGTTTAGAGATTAAAACAAGCCTTGTCTTACTTGGTCGATCTCGAAATACCGTTATTACTTAATGAGAGTGGTTAGATTTAGAGGATAGCAGACGGTACAAAAATCAAAGTCTCTTAAATGAAAAATTTACCATAGTTTAGGGGTAGAAGAAATTAAGCAATTCGATTATAAATGACAAAGTATAGTAATTTGCATTCAAATAGTTAGTATTAAAAAGAGAGAAAAAGTTGAAGGCTCTATTGCTTGTCTATTGTGAAAGAATAAGAGTTGATAACATGATCGTTTTATTTGAACGAAAATAAGAAAGTTAACATTTTCGGTAGGATAAAAGATATTGTATTATAAATATCTTAGGTAATTCTCTTATTGTTTTCCTGATGATTGAATAAAATATTGGGTTAATGGCGGCGTTCGATAAATCACGTGTTTTTATAATATTTACGTTGTCATGGCATTGTTTAAGTGATTAAATTCGATCGCGTATGTTTGAAAAAGTGTCATCTTGATCGTTCGTTCAAAATGGAAATTGAGTTTGACTTTTTGGAGCAATTATTAAGAATAAAAGCATTCAATATTTCGTTTATGAAATAATCTACCAGTTATTAAAATATTTTTCCTCTATAATTATATGATGGGCATCTAAGTCTCATCATGTTGCAAGAAAAATAAAGTACAACAGATGATGATCACAGAACTCAATAATGGAGATGAACACATCACAATCTTCAAGAAAAAATCCCATGTGGGAGCACTAAATGACATGCACTCCAGATTCCCTCAACTACTTCATCCCCTAATATTAACTGACAAACAAGTCAAATTTTCACTTAATATTAACTGACAAACAAGTCAAATTTTCACTTTCTTTCAGCCATCAAAAGTCTCCCAACATCTTAGTAGTTTTCCTCATATATCTGTAAAATTCACATGCATGCTTGTCTTTGTGCTTAGTTGCTTATGGTTAAAGTTGGGTGTTTCTTTCTTTTCCTACTTTTGCAACTAAAGGTTCCAACATTTTATTGTTAAGAAGTATAAATTTGGTCATTACTAGTGCAACATTATTGATTATTTGAGGAAGATTGAAATTTAAGGAGTTGATTGGCATTAAAGCACACAACATGGAGTGTTCAAGATTGTTCTTGTTGTTTTTAGTAGTGTTATGTGGATTCTTGATTTTGGGTACTCATCAATTACAGCCTTCACAAACTCAAGTCCTTCTGCAGCTAAGGAAGCAGTTGGAATATCCAAAGGCATTGGAGATTTGGAACAATGATAATGCTGACTTATGTTACTTGGCATCATCTTCACAAATGAATGTCACATGTGAAAATAACTTTGTTTCAGAGGTTAGAATAATTGGTGATAAGCATGAAAGGGAAAGGGATTATAATGGTTTTGCAGTTGCATATTTCACATTGTCTCAAAATTTCTCAATGGATTCTCTTGTAGCAACACTATCTAGGTTGACTAGTTTGAAGGTTCTAAGTTTGGTGTCTTTGGGATTGTGGGGTCACATTCCTGATAAAATCTTTAGACTGAATTCACTTGAACATTTGGATTTAAGTTGGAATTATCTGTATGGTTCTGTTCCTCTTACGATGTCTAGAATGGTAAAATTGAAAAGTCTTGATCTTGATGGTAATTTCATCAATGGTACCTTCCCTGTTTGGTTTGATTCACTTTCGAATTTGAGTAGTTTAAGTTTGAAGTCTAATATGTTGAATGGTAAATTCCATGATTCGATTGCGAAGATTGCTACTTTATCTTATATTGGTTTCTCAAATAATCAAATTTCTGGTGAACTGCCAGATTTTAGTAGTTTGGATAGCCTGAAAATGTTGGAATTGTGTAATAACAAATTCGACTCTGAACTGCCAGGATTGCCAAAAGGTCTAGTTATGGCTTTCCTGTGCAATAATTCTTTCTCTGGTGAGATTCCTCAGAGGTACAGTCAGTTGAATCAGCTTCAACAACTTGATCTGTCAGACAATAATCTTGAAGGGAGCCTTTCCGCGGCTCTTTTTGCCTTGCCGAGTATAAGTTACTTGAATTTATCATCGAATAAGTTGAGTGGATCTTTTCCAGGGAGGTTTAGGTGTGGAAGTGAGCTTGGACAGGTTGATATCGCGAATAACAGATTGAGAGGTCAGTTGCCGTCTTGTTTGAGTGCTCTGTCGGGCAATGATAAAGTCGTTAAAGTGGACGGTAATTGCTTGGCGACTAATTCAAGGAAGGGTCAGCATCCAGAAACATTTTGTGTGGAGGAAGAGCAAGTGGGGGAGGAAGAAAGCAAATCCAACAAAAGAATCAATTTAGGGGTCTTGGTAGGTGTAATAATAGCCATTGTTTCTGTTCTGTCGATTCTTGGATCTGGATTCATAGTTCTTTGCCGAACATACTGTCCTAGAGGTTCATCTGAGCAACATTTATTGCATAAGGCAGTGCACGATAACTCAGGCGTGCAATTCCCTTCAGAACTCCTGATGAATGCGAGTAAGCTTGTTTATGAAAGTCTTACTTTCTTAATTACTCCTGATAGAAGTGAAATTACATTATCCTTGTCCTATGTCAAATTTATATCAGAATTACCCGTTCTAAGTTTTAGCTAACAATTTAAGAAGTGTTTTTGTCCAGCAACAAAAGGCTCAATTGCATCATATCGTGTCATCAAGACGTCTCTGCAATCTTCTGGTCCTTTGAAATTGGAGGGCTAATTTGTTGTTATTTCAGGATTTATTCCAGATACATCAATGCTGGGTGCAGAAGGTATTCCAGCCCATCGCTTATTCTCTTTCGAGGAATTAAAGGAAGCAACGAACAACTTTGATAAGTCTAACTTGATGGGTGAAGGATCAACAGGAAAGGTACTACTATGATTTCAATATTCAATTCGTAATAGGTCACAATCTCATGGCTCCAGCATTCTCATTTCTGTATCAGATTTTTAGAGGACAACTACAGAACAGTGGTATGAGGGTAGCGATAAGGTGCCTCAGAGTCTCCAAGAAATACACTATGCGAAATTTTAAAATTAGGTTGGATCTACTGGCAAAGCTCCGACATCCAAATTTAGTATGCCTTTTAGGCCACTGCCTCAATGAAGAAGAAAGAAGTTATCCTGGTGCAAGCAAAGTTTATCTTGTCTATGAGTATGTCTCTGGTTGGACTTTTCGTGCTGGCCTGTCTGGTAAGTTAAAACAATGGAAACATTACAATGTGCATAGTGTACTAGACATGTCTAAAAGTAGCTAAAGACACCGTTTTTACAGAGAATGATCAAGAAAAGATTCTGAAATGGTCTGGCAGATTGGCTATTTTGACAAGTATTGCTAAGGCAGTGCACTTTTTGCACACTGGAGTTATCCCCGGATTTTTCAGCAATCGACTCAAAGCAAATAATATATTGATAAATGAGCACGGCATTGCTAAATTGAGCGACTATGGTCTCTCTATCATACAAGAAGAGATTGACACACGCGAGGTATGTAATCTATATAAGATCAAATTTTACAAACATGTTCATTCAATTAACTGATTATTGTTTCCATTTCTCCTGACACCCGACCTCTGTAAGGTGAATGCAGAAGGCTTAAAATCATGGTAAGTCTTTTTATCAATACCTCTCTCGTTACTCTTAATTCCTTCGATTTTTAGATTAAGATATTTGCAGGCAAATGAAGAGTTTAGAGGATGATATTTATAGCTTTGGAGCCATATTGCTGGAGTCGATTGCACGATTATCCGGTTCTTCAAGAACAGATTCATTTCTGATAGATCAAATGGTATTCATCCATTACTTAAAAAGTCTAAAACTGATACGACTAATTCCATTTAGACATGCTATGGTCTTAGCATAATTTACATATATTTGCCCCATGGCTCAGAGGCATGGGGCCATGTTGATATGTGTTTTCCCCTTCACATACTGAAATCCTATCTCCATCGTTACCAGCAGGCATCGTTTGAAACTCGTCGAGATGATCAGAAGCAATTATTGGACAATGCAGTGCTCGAGTCTAGCTCCAGAGATTCGCTATCGATAGTAATATCGATAACAAGGAAATGTATATCTCTGGAGTCAGGGAGCAGGCCATCATTTGAAGACATTCTTTGGAACTTACAGTATGCTTCTCAAGTTCAAGCTAATGCAGATAATGGTGACAACAGAACTGGAATGCAGCTTCAGTAAAATAACCTATTGAATAACTATGCACAAAGGAAGAGGAAATTGTTAGCAAAATGTGATGGCATGGGATTATTTTTTAACGGGACCTGCAACCGCTATTCAAGGGAAATAAGATATCGTACACCTTGTCACCTCGGGGTGAGGTAATCATTTTGTAATGGCATGGGATCATGTGTATGCGACAATATTTGACACATATACAAGTGTTATTTTATTAGAAAAATTCCGTTCAATGAAATTATGACATTTTAGAAATATGTATATTAAAGTTATATTAGGCATTTGAATCTATATAAAATACTTTTGATTAGTCGTATCAAGTAGTGGTTAAATTTATTTATATCTAATCTAGTACTAATATTTTTTGTAATACATTGTGATTGAATTCAGATTTCGAACGAGACCTTGAACAAAGTAAGTCTGCTCGGGTCATGTTTAGCTTGACTTGATATAATTAAATGAGATGAGTTTGAGAGCCGGTGAGCTAAAAATCCAGCACGACTTAGAGCCGCTATGATTCATTAATGATACCGTTCATAATTTTTCATTAATCTTCATATGTTTTCAATTTTAATGTAAAAATGGTACACATTATTAAAATGTATCATCTAAGATGATACAATTAAAAAAATCTTTAAAAAAGTGTGGAAACTATTCATGCACCTAATTAGTACGTGTACCACATATTACCTAAAGCCAGAAAAATAATCTTTATATAATTGACATTTATCTTTTCCCGAGGAAATCGTGACGTGACGCTCTTAAAATCTATCACAAAAAGAAAAAAGAAATATTATGAAATGATATAATTTGCATTTTTTATCATTAATGAACAATTAATAAATAAAATGTGAATGCACTTGAATTTTATATGTCTAATCTAGACATTCGAATTTTTCATAATCGCATTTATATTACATTCGGTTAAGATCGTGAAACGTGCGCTTAAATGTATGCAATCCTACGGTTGAGGTATAATCCCGAAATATGTGAAGTTGGTTTGTGGTCGCCTATATAAACCTCTCAATACATCACATTAAATAATCATTCTCAACAAACAAGCTCTCATCGCTTTAGGGTTTCCTAAGATATTCTATAACTTGGTCGATTTTGCAATCAAATCAACCGATTAGATTAATTAAGTACATATTTCCCCTATTGGGTATTATTAAATATAATCGATTTTTGAATTAATTAATTAAAACGATAAATACGAAAACTACATAATTAAATGTATCGGGGTTTTCCATATTCAGGGGAGAAACAAAGCAGTGAGGCCTTGATCGATTCGATTAAGGTTTGTTCATCAATAAATATTGATTGTTCTGTCAAATCGAGTATTCGATTATATATCTGATAAAAAAAAGTTAATATAAGTGGTCAGCTATTTTTTGTGGGACGTGCTTGGCAACATCTTATTATTCGTATGTCTGGTGTTATAGAGAATCTAACAGTAGTATTAGGGAGGTGAAGTAGTGTTGAAATTATTATTAATTGGATGATGGGTCGGACTCATACTAAAATCAATTGGTTATGAAAATAAATGAATTTAGTAATGCATTGTAAAAGGTTTTAATCCATCATTCAGTTCGCTGCACGCGTAAACCTATTTCAATAGTTTAGTACGTGACATAACCGTGTTGCCTTTATACAACGCAAGAAATTCATTCGGCGCTCAATATCGACCAATTTTGTTGGATGGTAACTTCAAATGGTTTTTAAGCAATTGTGTTTTAACTATTGGTATGCATTTATGTTGGTTCTTTGATTGGGTCTCTAGCTGTAAGAGCTATTTCAGTGACTGCATTGTTTGTTAATTTTTATCTATTTAAAAAAAAATTGTTTTCAACTCCATTGTTGTAGTGTAAACTCAATATTCTTTAGGGAACCTTATATTAATAGTTTGGAGAAAAATGTATCTAGTCACAGTCTCTAAATTCGATTTCTTCCCGGCCTCCCGGGGTCTTTGATGCTTGTGTAATGTGAAATTCAAAATCATTTTTTGCATTGGGAAAAGGAACTTATGGGGTCGTGTTAAATTATTATGTATGTGAGATATGCTTGTGAAGAGCGACCCATTTGTGTGTCGAGTAATATGCTGCTTTGTAACTAGTGGGTTCAATGGTCCTCATATGTTGGATGCTGTCATGGTGTCTGAGTTTTTGTTGGTTTGGAGTTGTTTTTCGTATGCTTAATTGCAACATGATACGCGCGATTCTAAATTTGTTGTACTGGTGCTATAAAGCTCCAGAGGGAGAGGGGACTAGCCAAGGCAGAAACTAAGAAATACATGAAGAAGATTCATATAAGGATCTCCACTGGTACGAAAAGTCGACCCCTTCAGAAGTTATTGCAAAGTGAAAATGTTGAGCACTTAGAAAGGAGTAGCCTAACTGAGGAGCATGTCCGACCAGTTGATGAACCAAAACCTAGCTCTTCTTCTGACAGCACCCAAAACAGTAGTCAAAGAAAGCGAGAAGCTTCTTCCCCTGCTGTTGTCAGACGGGAAGAAAATTCTTCGCGTAGCAATGGTAAATACCTGGAAAAAAAGTTTACTACAAGTGCCATTTTGCTTGTGTTAATTTTCTTTATGGTGATGTACAGGGAAGGTTATCAGGATCCGGTTGCCATCACAAAAGCGAACTTTAGTCAGCAGTCAGGAGCCTCGTTCTACTATTTCTGGGGGGACAAAGTTACCATTGCAAAAGCAGAATGGTGTAATTAGCAGACAAGAACATTGTTCTACTTCTGAAAAGACATTGCCTTCATCCCAAAAGCAGACTTTGGTCCACGGACGGGAGCATTGTCCGACCACCTTTGCAAGAACAAAGTTACCATTGCAAAAGCAGAATACTACAATTAGCAGTCAAGGACTTTGTCCTACTTCTGGAAGGAAAATGTCATTGCAAAAAGAAACTTTAGTCAGCAGACAGGAGCCTTGTTCTACCATCTCTGGAAAGATGGAGCTACCATTGCGAAAGCAGAATGCTATAATTAACAGACACGAAATTTGTTCTACTTCAGGAAGGACAGAGTCTGCCACCAGTAATAAGCGTCAACGTCAAGTTGATGTTTCTTTCATTCAGCAATTAAACAACAATGTGGCTTGGGTTCGACCACCTAGACCTGAAACAGACAGCGCATGTTCTGCCCTTGCACCAAAATTAGTTACCAGGAAGGATAAAGCAGTTATTGTCGGTCAATTGCCTGAAGACGAATTACCTAAGCCGACACCTGTCACAGAAGGTCCTTCGACTTTGGGAGGGTCAAAAGCAATCACTTGTGAGGATTGTATTGCTGTTCGTGACCCTAAATTACTTGACAAGAAGTTGGTGAAAGTGGAGTTACAATACAGAGATTTGTTCGTAAACTGGGTGCCACCACCTATTCAAATGGAGCTGGATTCTGATGATCAAGATTGGCTCTATTGCAAGAAAAAACCTGACAACCAAAGTGAGAAAAAGCTAAAACCAAGCAGCAACAACGTCTCCTGTAGCAGTAGCTCTTCATTATGGCCCCGTGCACTGTTCATTCCAGAGGCCGACATATATGCACTACCGTTTACTGTTCCCTTTTGAGCTTCAAATTTGTTAATGTTTGTTGTTGGTAACACTTGCATGTGCTGCCTTTAGATGTCTGTAGTTGTAGGGTACTGGAGGGGGTGACAAATCGACTTTCGCTTTACTCTTTCTGCGAGTTCGGCTTTGTAAACTGCACATTACCATAATTTTTTGCATTACTGAATGTAGTCAATTTCTTTACTGCCATGTGATATGATAACCCTTGTAACTGAATTCATTAACCCAGACGTGTAAACTGTAAAATACAAAAAATATAGTTCACTTCTAGGAATTTTAGACAAAGGCCAAAGAGTGTGTATTGTGAAAAAACGAATCATTAACTCTTCACTTCATCAGTTCGAAAAACGAAAATTCGAAGGAAGTACATTAAGTTCAAGAGTTGAAACAAGAGTTGACTAAAACAAAAAAACAATATCCATGCAATGGATGATTGAAGCTACTCCATCATCATTTAGATATGCCTAACTGGTTATGTTTACGCCCAGCTAAAACAACCTCAGTCCTGCCAACAAACATGATCTTCAATATTAGTGACAGATCTTGAACCAAAAGTGAGGCGGACCAAAAATATTAAACCTATTTAAACGAAATATTTTTCAGTAAATGAAACATTAAACCACTCCATGAACATGTCTTTGCTCTATATGCTACCTTCTTCAACAGCCTTCTTCGGCTGAAAGGTTGCCACATTTTTCTTTGGAGGAAACCCGGGTGGAGGAAGATCATCAAGGTTTGCCACATTTTTCTTAGGGGAGAAACCCGGAGGATATATAGGTTCAGCCACATTCCCCTTTGGAAGAAAACTAGGAGGAGGAGCAACTGCAATAATTTTCTTGGGGAAACCAGGTGGAACATAAGCTTTGCTCAAATATTGCTTTGGAGGAAAACCAGGAGGAGGGGGGAGATCATAAGGTTCAATTCCTTGTTCAGTTTTAACTGGATGCATTAAGGTATTGTTTCTGCAATACCCATTGGTACAATTCACCAAGAGAGCAGAGGCCTGGTTGTTTTTTCCACCTTTTGGATGATTCTGAAGTGTATTCCTAGGTGCAGGTCTTCTAGCTTTCCTCGCCCTTCGTTTCATACCAGGAATTGTATCAACAGGAACCAAGACTCTATTCCTCCACCATTCCATGTACCTGTAAGATACATCTGCTTCACCAAGCCGCGATGGGATAAACAAAAATGCATCATCTGCAAAAGGTCTATACCAAGCAAATTCAAGAAACTCATTTGAGCGCTGAATCCATTTAGGAACGTCCTGATCATATCCAAATTGCATTGCCACTCTATGTGGCTGATAAAGCTCTTTGCAGTCTATCCCTTGAAGCTCACACACCCTTAAACATTGTGCAAATGACTCCAATGTGCCATCATCATCATCACTCATCTTTCCGTTGATAGGCAACCAATCCGCAAACTCCCTGTAATACCTATGCAGCACCCTACTCACTCTTGGATCCCCCTTCAGAGCATAAGGCCTCCATAGAAAAGCCTCTCCAGCAGAGTCAATCGCTGGCCTCATGTTTATGGTATCTTCTTGCTCAATAGCATGCCACCTACTCACTCTTGGATCCCCCTTCTCTATAAAATTTTCCTTCAATGGTCGTAGTGGCACTAGCCTCTCCCAAACCCAAATCTGAACCAACTGCATTGGCGACGAAATCCCCATTTCTAAGCTGTCACCAACTCCTAAATTAGAAAATTTACTAGCCTCAGCCATAGTTCCACTCAACAAAGTCAAGTCCCTATATATACCAGCTAAAACCGCAGGCGCAAGAGCAATTTTTGTGCCTCTTGCAAGATGCACAGCAATAGGGAAAACATTCTCATTAATCTTCTCAACATCATTTCCTGGGAAAACAAACTTTGACAACCACATTGCAAGAAAAGCCTCATGCTCAACAGAACTCCCACTCCCCATAAAACAATCTAACCACTCACCATACGCGTTTTTCGGTTTCTTTAGTTGCCTAATAATAATATTTTCTTCATTATGCAAAGGCAAAGAGAAAGGCAAACACCCCAAAACAGGAAACCCCCCAAGAACCATCACATCCTCTAATGTAACAGTTGCTTCACCCCATGGAAACAAAAAACTACTAGTCTCAGAACACCACCTTTCAGCTACATTAAAAACCAACTCTTCATTCTTACAAATTCTATAAACAGAGTTCAAAATTGCCTCATCAAGACAACATTTTTTCCAAATATTATGGCATCTTTCATGCATTTTTCGAACCCATTCTTCCCATTTTTCACTTGGGTAACTCCAACAGTAAAATTTTACCTCTAATGGCCACTTACACTTTGCAGATAAAGAAGGAAGCTTTAACTTCAGATTTCCATCTTCCCCTTCTTCTTCTTCTTGAATGAGTTGTGGAACATTTGATTTCAGAAAATAGGCCATTTTCTTGAATGGTTTCCCCCCACATGGTGATATCATCACCTCTTCTTTCTCTTCAACTAGAGACTCATCTTCCATGCCTACAATTGTAAAACCAACTCAAATAAATTTTCAGTAAATCTTCAAAATGCTCAAAAAAAATATCTTTCTCTCAGTATTTCACTGGATCAGATCATGTTAATGTTATAGACTTATAGTGTTGGTTTATGTTAAGTAGATTATTTTTATAGGTATAAAACGTAACACCAAGGGTCACTTTAAATGGGGTTTACTTTGTTTTTTTTTAATTTAAAATTCTCGTACTTCGATATTTTGATTAATATTAGATGACCATTGGACTAACCTAATGATTTTATATAAAAATATCGAAGTATTAATACAATAAAAATAAAAAAGTTATACGAATCAAATAACTTTCTAACCTTAAAAATGCTAAAATAATATTTTATTTTGTCAGTATTCCTCTGGAGTTTTAGTGTTGCTTTATGTAAACTTTGATATAGATAAATTAGAACAAACTTAATGGTATTTTAGAACAAAACAAGTGATATCTACAACAAACATTATCTACTAACGCTAAGCATGTTATTAGGAAGACCAAGTCAAAATATTATGTTTGTTCTAATTTATCATTATCAAACTTGTGTATGTGTGTGCTTCATGGTCAAGCTTATATTATTTACAAGGCACACCTATGCCTTGTACATTCGAGCATTTTATCGCTATTTGGGGCCAGTCTCAATCGACTCCTGATCGCTCATTTCCAAGGTCCTGCTTAAAATCATTTAAAATAATTTTATTTAAAACACGAGGATCTTGTTTTAAATTTAAAAAACCTTAAACTAAAAATAAACATCAATTATAGCACAAATAAAAAAGAATGGTTATGAAAAATACTACCAACTTGCCAATAATATTTGATTTTTGCACCACTATATTAATCGGTTATGTTAAAAATTCACTTATAAATTCAAATGATATATAAAATATTGTATTATGATGCTCAGAACCTCGCACTGGCATGTCAATTACATGCCTGCTACTAAACAGTAATCACCAAACCAAAAGCAACTTTTATGTTTTGGTCACAGTATCTAGAATTATATATAATGTGCAAGTAAGTAGATTGACTACAAAAGTCAGTTCAAATTAACGTATTTCCATTTTATCCTCTGATAATTTGTTTTTATTTTAATTTTCATATGAACTTCTTCACAGAATCGACTAACAAGATAAATTCCTCCGTAAACTACTACTAGAATATTATCTACTACGTGAATAATTCGTATCTATCACTAATAGAAAATAAAAAATTGTTTCTGGCCAGCCCTCTATCTTTATTTTATTCATGTTAACTTTCATCTTATTTTTAGTTTTTTTAAATTTATTTTTTTTCATTATAATTTTATTATAAAATAATAAAATAATTTGCACAAAAGAGTTAATCAGGCACATATAACTAGTAATCAAGTAATGTGCATAAGAGGGAGGGTGACAAGTGATAACTGACAAAAAACGGTTCAGATCATTGATGAATGTATTTGGAAGCACAACGACTATGACAAAAAAATAAAAATTGACTAGATTTGATTTTTATACTCCATCAATCGTAAAGAGTGAATCATATTATAAATTTTGGATGTTAAATTATTTTACATATTTGATACGGAGTATTTATTATTGCATAATTGTATGTGACTTTTTATAAATTAAAGTGGAAGTGAAAATGATTAAGTTATGATTTTATTAATTGGTTTTCAATTGCTTGGTAAATACTTTTGAGCGAAGTCCGCTTTCAAAGTTGGAAGTTTTAGATACTACTTGGAGTATTTGTAAAGAAAATGTTATCTACTTCCATCATGTCTAAACTTAAAATAAATTATATTCATATGAATTAAGAGGGTTTATACGTAGTAATACATACGACGAGCATATGTTCAATTTAATAAAGAATGATGCTACAAAGGAGGCACAACTAGGAATGGAGAATTGAAAATCAAATCATACAAATTTCATTCCATTTTTGTCGATTTTTTCGAAACCACATCAATAAAATTTAAATAATTTTACAATCAAAACTTTTTTCGTATATATTAAACGAGCTAAGCTCAAAATTTAAAAAACAAATTTGAGAAGAGTCCAAGGAATAATATACATAACAATTAGTACTCCATAGCAAACAATTAAAACTAAAACTTTTATCCATTGATTCATTAATCAACTGGGAATCTTAACCAATTTTTTTCAAAATAATTTGAAAAATTGAATTTTGAGGAATCAAAGATGTCACCATAAATAAATCAAAATTTCAATAAAGGCCCCTTCCACTATGTTTCATTTTTTTGGGGTATATATAACGTAAATTTAAAAGCAAATAAAGGGTCCTTAAAACCTTAAAAACAGACAAAAGTTGTTCAAACTAGCCGAGAAAATACACGACCTGTGTGTCTCTCTTCATTATTGCTGTCTTTGTCCCAAAATATTTGTCCAATTTCTCTAAATTTCGATTCATTGATTTTTTTAATTTTCTTCAAAGCCTCAAATTATATTCATATTTGTAAGTCATTTTTTATACTGTACAGCTAAAAAATTTACCCCCTCAGTCCCAAAAAGATTGTCCAGTTTAGAAGCCTTTAGTCGTCACGTTTAACAATGAAAATGGAGTATTGTAATTGTAAAATACATTAAATAATTATTAGCATTTGATATTATTTTTTACCACACATTGTATATTATGTATTTACTTGAGTTCAAAAGTTGAAAAATCAACTAACAGTAAATTTAGAAGTAGATAATATTTTGCGATTGGGGGGGATTTTGTTTATTTGAGAAAGTTGAAGTTTTGATTTCTGGGTTATTTTTGTTTTTTGGTTATAGTTTTTGTTTATCTGTTTCTGATTAAACTACAGACTGAGGAAGATTTGGTAATTAGTGAGCTTGATTTCGAGTTTTTTGTGTGTTTCTTGAAATTATATGTCTTTAGTTTTGATTACTTATAAGTATCTGTTTGTTCATTTTAGGGATTGTTTGATCGAAAATGAGGAATGGGTTGAGATCCAGGATTAGTAGTAAAGACAGTGATGAACAAAAGGGAGATGGAGTTGTTAGTAATGTGACTAATGAGATTGAGTTGAAGTCTAATAGTTGCGAGGGATTGGGTCCCGATGGAAGTTTGGATGCAATTTTAGTCCCTGAAGTGGGCGTTGAAGAGGAAACTATTGCGTGCAAGGCTGTTGGTGTTGGTAAGAAAGACTATGTTAGTGTTCCTGTTGGTCGTGTTAATGCTAACGGGTTGAAGGTGGATGGTGTTGGTGCTAATAGTTGTGATGAAAAGAAAGTGGATGGTTTTGATGCTCGGAATTCTATTCCTGAGCAGGCGGATGGTTTTAGTACTGCTACTTGTATTGGAGAGCAAGTGAATAGTGTTGATGCTCGGAATTCTAATCTGGAGCTGGCGCATGGTGTTAGTTCTGATAACTATAATGGAGAGCAAATGGATGGTGTTGATACTCGTAATTCTAATCTGGACCAGGTGGATGGTGTAAGTGCTAATAATGGAGAGCAAGTGGATGGTTTTGATGCTCGAAATTCTAATCTGGAGAAGGCGGATGGTGTTAGTGTTGATTCTTGTAATGGAGAGCAAGTGGTTGGTGTTGATTCTCGTAATTCTAATCTGGAGAAGGCCGATGGTGTCAGTGCTGACACATGTAATGGAGAGCAAGTGGTTGGTGTTCATGCTCGTAATTCTAATCTGGAGCAGGCTGATGGTGTAACTGCTGATAATTGTAATGGAGAGCAAGTGGATGGTGTTGATGCTCATAATTCTAATCTGGAGCTGGCGGATGGTGCAAGTGCTGATAATTGTAATGAAGAGCAGGGAAGTGATGGTAATGCTAATAATCGTAATGGAGAGCATAATGTGCAGACTAAAGGCAGGAGAGGAAGAAAGAGAAAGAACACTGAGATGTCTAGTAATGTACAGATGACAGAGATGTTTGATTTGAATGAAATGCCTGTGGTTCAGCTAAGTGGGAGGGTTCTGAGATCAAGGACTGTGGCTGTTCGTGCTAATGATTTAATTAAAGGGGAGTTGAACGATGTGGTTGACGATACAGTTGAGGGAATTGAGGAGGTTGATAATAAAAGAATAAAGCTGGAAAACAGTGAGAAAAAAGGTGCAGAGCCAAGTAGAGGGGGGAAGAAGAAGAAGGGTCTTCGCGGAAGACCTCCTAAGGTTAATAAGGAGAACAGGGATGCTGCAGTGATAATTGGAAATAAATATAAAGCTTTGGGGTCTAAGGTGAGTTTTAAAAGTGACACTTCCGTCAGTAAATTGAAGGGGCAGTCAGTTGCCAGCGAGAAGAAAGATATAAGAAAAAAAATTGTTGACATCGTTGTCCAATGTGGTTGGGAAATACAATTAGTACCCAGGGCATCAAGAGATTATAACGACCCTGTGTATGTTGACCCTGAAGGCAGAACACACTGGTCCATCACAAAGGCTTATAAAATTCTTAAGGAGAGAATTGACAGTGGTGTAGCCAATGATGTGGAGCGAGCTGGGTTCACTGAGATTCCAGATGAGACATTGAGCAAACTGTTCCGTATTGCTACTAAGAAAAGGTCCGATTGTGGGGTCAAGAGGTCTGAGGGAGTTGAAGAAAAAGAACCAGGCATGAATAGATCCTCTGGTAAGAAAACAGATGACTCCAATTTTGAAGACAAATCAAACGTAGTCCAAAAATCCTGTGGGCGGAAGAGAAAATCAGTTTCATTAGAAGGAAGAAAGAAAAGGCGGTTTGCTCTCTTGGCACGGGGCTCCGGGAATAAGTCTGATCCGGATGATGATGAGAGCGAGCTATATAATAAGAAGTGCAATCTTCTATCCTGGATGATTGATTTGGGAACTGTCACTGAGGGTGAAAATGTGCACTATCGGGACCCTGTAAAGGGAGCTGCACTGCTTGAGGGAAAAGTTACATCTAATGGACTCTCTTGCAACTGCTGCGATGAAATGCACACAATATTAGGTTTTCAGCTCCATGCTGGAAGTAAATCGGGCGAGCCGCTAAAAAATATCTATTTATTATCAGGATCATCTCTTTTTCAGTGCATGGAAAATTCATGGACTCAGCAACTAGAGCTTAGTAAAATTGGATTCTGCTCCGTGAATGTGGCTGGTAGTGACCACAATGATGACACATGCAACATCTGTGGTGATGGGGGTAATTTGATGTGTTGTGATTGCTGCCCCTCAACATTCCACCTGAGCTGCTTGGACATTGAAGTACGAACATGATACTTCTTTTTCTATCATGTCATTTTTTTTTTGTCTATGCGAAATGCCAATGTATATTATTTTCAAAAGGTATCATATGATGTAGTCATCTGAGATTATGAAGTAGCTTTTCGTGTGGTTATCTTTACAGACCAGTATATAAGTGAATCTTACTTTAGTAATAGTGAGATCCTCGAGGCTTAGCTTCTGGAGAGTTTAAACTTTAATCGTGTCGTTGATACGTATATGCAGAACGTTCCTGATGGTGATTGGCATTGCATGTATTGTACCTGCAAATTCTGCAAGTTAGTTAATGATGAAGCTCTCAGTCAAGATGATGGAAATCATATCCTCACTTGCCAACTTTGTGAAGAAAAATGTACTAAAATCTGGTTTTCTGTTGAATCTTTGTTTTCTCTGATTCTGGTGTCATTTCTGTTACTAATACCTGAACGAAGTATTGTGTTCTTTTGCAGTCCATGCTACTTGTCCTGATCAGACAGATGCGGAGAGTATGAATTCCTCAACCACCTCATTTTGTGGGGTTGGATGCCTCAAGGTAACTTGAATAAATCAGTTTTTTTATATGAATACTTTTTATGTTGGCAAAGTCTCATTCCCTATATTTTCAAGACAAATCACGAGTTTTAAATTATAGGTGATCTAGCATGGACTCGGATCGAAATGAGATCGTCTTTTAATATCACATAATGGAATTAAATAGTGGTTAAGTTGGTGCTAATCTATTATTAATACCTTTATTATCTGGTATGCAATGATAAATGTGTTTTTTGTCATCCTATGTGCAACATGGTAATGGAATTTATAAATGGACTGACTAAAAGCGGCAGAAGTTGTTTCTTCAAGGCAACTACATGTTACACATATTAACCTTAGAAAATAAGAATATACACATATTAAATCTACTGGTAATTACATTAATACATGAATTGGATGAGTGATGTCTGGAGCAATATTTATTTTAAAAAATGAGCTTAATCTATTATTTTAAATGTTATTTTTATTCACTTTGCCTTCGTGTTAAAAGTATGTCTATTTAACTTAAAAAAAATGTAACGTGCAATTTGACAAGATGAAACAATAAGCGTAGCTGACCGGACCGATTGGGGCGTAAAACCAAACCGATTTTGGATGATGGTGCGTGTGGGTCCATCCGAAATCCGGTTCGGACCGATTTACTGACGGCCCTTTATCGCCGATTTTTTATCGATCAAAATGTATTTTTATTTATATTTCGTAATTTCTTTATTGATTGCATAACTATATACAATATTTACAATAAAAATAATGATAAACTCCAAAGTTCAAAATAATAACATAATAAAATTCAAAACTCCAAATATCTAAAAACATTTAATAATAATAAGCTCAAACGTCCAAATACTAATAATAAGCTCAAATGTCCAAATACAAGAATAATAATAAAGCTCAATTGTTCAAATACGGTAATATTAATAAATTTCAACGTCTCAGACACAAAGTTAGTAACATCGAAATAAATCGATACATTCAAAAGACAACTCTCAAGTTAATCTTCTAAAATAAAAATCTATCTATACAAAAATTAAATAAATATATTAGTGTTAAATATAAAACATAAAAGAAAAAAAATATAATTACAAGAATAATAATATAAACATACCATACAACCGTATTCCATATCAATACATCACAGCACAACTAAACCAAATCTCTTTCTGGCACAATATAACAAAAGAATTGACATCAAAAACCAAATCTGCAGATCAAGTCAAGAAGTTTACAACAAGTATGTATATATATATACTTACTCTAATTGCACATCACGAAAAGAAATCAATTAGATTGATGTTTGCATGAAAGATCCTTAACTAAGTAAAGACTGAGCAAAATAACGAGAATGACAAAGACTATCCCTCAAAGTGGGCGGCCATATTTTGCTCTATTAATTTATTGAGTATCGTTCAACATATATACCACAACAAATAAATTAATAATATTGGTGATCCAATCAACAGACAATAAAATGAGCGACTTCGCATCGAACTAATACATGCAGTAAACGACAGAACTAATACCTAATCACTTTGAGAAAACAATGAAAGTAAGAATTGCTCACAGCTCTAAGAATTAACAAACTCCCTAAATCCTTCTCCTTCAACAAAATTAAACGACAACTCCATCAACTATACGCATATTAGATAAAAGCATCATCTAAGTTAATAAACAAATTTGAAATAATAACTAAAAATAAAACAACTAAAATTCAAATAATAACAAAATTAATAAACAAATTAATAAAAATGACTGAAATAATAACTAAAATAATAAACATTCAAATAATAACTTTAAAAATTCTGAGATTAATAACACCTTTAGCAAGGGCCTTGAGGTTTAATCAAGAAAGGGGGAGTATTTAATCTAATCAAGAATAGGAGGGGAGAATCTATACGCTTCAGAGTCGGTTTGAAATGTTTAGTTTAGGTTTTTAGAGTCCGATAAATGTCAAACGGGCTATGGTCGAGCATGGCTATGGGTCGATTTATTTTGTTATTAAAAAAAATAACATCAACCGGACCGACCGGAAGTTATAATCCGGTCCGCTTCGCATCGAGCAACCGAACCGTCCGGTTCGTCAAATATATATTAAAAACCGTCCGGTCCGACCGTTTTTTATCCGAAACTGCCGACCGGATCGAACCGACGATTTTATCGAAGTCCAATCGAACCCCTAGTCAAGGGCAATCTTGACTACAAGCCTAATATATTAAACAAGAGTTCCGAATTCGATGACTATATTAAGCTTGGTGTTTGAATGGTAAAACCAGGCCTGATTTCATATATTTCATTTTTTCAACAATCGTGGATTGGTAGTTAAGGGTTATATTAATACATTATAAAAGTCTCAGCATATGAATTGGAATGAATTATTCACTATTCTAAAAATTAGAAGCTAATCTTCTGAAGCTGTTATAGATATATCATGCCATGTTTCAAAAGCAAAGTTAATAACACATCCATATATACACATACACATCCATATATATAACTTGAGAGATATCATGTTTGCAGTTCTGCTTTATTTTGTTCTCCAAATTTTACTTCCATATCCAGTAGACCTTCTCGATCCTTTTGTTATATAAAATGAAACTGACTCATAAATGCTGCATTTTGGCTCTGTAATTATTTTGTGGATGCCCTTTGGTGTTGACTGTCATATGGTGTAACCTGTGTAGGATGCAGTGTTTCTACATTCTATTTTCTGGTTCCCATTTTATTAGATGAGGTTTGGAGGGTGTTTGCCTCAGCTTATTACTACTTTTTAAGCCACTATCCTGAGTCCTGACCAAAATCAAGAACCAACAAGAACAGAATATAAACAAAATAGAGGTTTGGATTTGAAGCTTCTTTTGCTATAGAAACTAATAAAAATATAAGCCGTGCACTCTCTTCAATTTGTTTTGAGGTTAAACCGACAGATAATCAGCTTTGCCAGATACAGTCAGCTCTGCTAGATATACAATCGTCAGAGTTGTATTATAGCCTACTTTGTTTTGTTAAAAAATGCCTGGTGTTATTAATAATTACTCAGCGACGTGCTCTAACTATCTTTGACCTCTTTTACAGATATTTAACCACCTGAAGAAGTTTGTTGGCTTAAAAAATGAGATGGAAGGAGGACTTTCATGGTCTATCCTTCATCGATGTGACGTTGGCGATGATGCATCATTAAGTGATTATCCTCTAAAACTTGAATGCAATGCTAAGCTAGCCATTGTGTACTCTGTAATGGACGAGTGTTTTTTTCCTGTAGTTGACCCCCGTAGTCAATCTGAAATGATTAGTAATGTCACCTATAACTGTGGGTGAGTGCTCGCACCTTGGTCATTACTTTCCGCTTTTAGGCTATACGTGTGGCAGATCCTGCACAACAACTATGAACTTCAGGCCAGAAATGGGTCATTATTGATATATTTTGTTTTAATGTTTCCAGGTCAAACATAAAACGATTGAACTATAGTGGCTTCTATACATTTATTCTGGAAAAAGGAGATGAAGTTGTTTCAGCTGCATCTATAAGGTTGGTTTAAACTTTATAAATTGTTTTACAATTTTGAATGTGGAATAGGAATTTTGTTTCTGCAAGCCATTTCGCCCCAGGGGTTCAAGCCTTATATAAGTGGTGTACATAAGTTATCTTTGATCTTAAACAAGCTTTCCCTTTTCGGATTACATTTCATGTTCTACCTCTTCACATGACTTAAAGTAGGTTGGTATTTGAAACCAGCCCTCTTAACTAATGCATTGGCATATATGATTAAGGCTGCTTGTGTATGTAAGAGTTTGCTTGTTATGGATGTTCTTTTAGTCTAACTGTTCGCTTTGTCAGATATTACTTGGATAATTTTTTATATATAAACTGATAATCTGTACATAATGCCACAGATATATTACTTTTTATTCACTAATCAAAAAATATAAAATTGATATCATTGGATTTGTTTTAGTATTTTCATAATATTATTTTTTTTTGGCATTTTTCATAACGTGTATAAAAAGTAATCGAGCACTAAAGCTTTGCCTCAAAAGCCGGGTAAAGCTCAATTAATTTGAAATGGAGCAGAGTGTTTTATGACGCAGCGCACCTTTCTATAATCTGTAGATGTCTGTAAAATGAATTGGTGATTATCAAACAATAATGTCTATGCTGGGAGCATTCTAGGGCTCCAGGCTAGACATATGATTATTTTCCATAGGGTTAATGGCAGGTGTGTGATCGAATGGTCAATGAAATCAATCATGTCATTAACCATTTTCTATATTGTTGGCTATTCCATATGGACTGTCCTTAAATGTTGGTGACATGAAGGGTCAATTAAAAGTTTAATTGAAATATTCCTTATATTAACAAATAACAATGGAGTATCTTTATGAACAGATTCCACGGAACACAATTAGCCGAGATGCCATTCATTGCAACCCGCAACTTTTATAGGCAACAGGGGATGAGTCGTCAACTTCTAAATGTTATTGAGAAGGTATATTAATTTTTTAGGATACCTAATATATATTCCTCTATCACATTCTTTGGTTATTTCTCTTTATAAACCCTGTGAATTTGTGTACCGTATTTATTTGTTCAATTATTCGTTCATCTACTCTATTTATTATGGTATTTGCAACTAGCGTCTAGGAAAGTGCGATGAGAATCATTATTTGTTTTAGATATCTACTAGTAATGTATCTCATATTATCTGGATCTATTTTTTAACAGGTTCTCTCCTTAATGGATATCCACAAAATGATCATACCTGCTGTATCTGATGTAATGACTATGTGGACCAACTCATTTAGTTTCACCCCCCTTGAAGAAGCCACTCGGCAAGAGATGAAGGCCATGAGTATAATTGTATTCCCAGGCACCGATATGCTACAGAAACAACTGCCCACGGAAACAGGTATCTTGTGTATGTTGATATGTGTATGCCTTTTCTTTGCACTCAATGTTCATTTTGATGTGTATTTTTTTTAACTGTAGGGTCTGAAAGTGAACCAAGTGTTCCTGAAATTAAACATGTTGCGGGGGCATGTCCTGAGAACAAAACGATTGACACCCTTGTAGACTGGGAAACAACTAAGATTTCTGAACAAAACAGAGAAGAAGATATGTGAAGCTCCCTTTCGTTAAGGGTAAACGTTTGTTTCACGTTTCAGTCAAGAGTACATATATCTTTTGCAGAGCATTGCAGTTGATGCTTGTTGAAAACTACCAAATTGTCTATTTGTATGGCTGGATCACCTCCTTTTCAGGGAGAGCTAATTCTTGTTGGGTATTTTTGTTTGACACTGCTTCAAACCCAAAGAGAAGGGAGCTACGTCCGAGTTAAACTTGGAGATGGAAGTCTTCTTTCTTTTCTATAATTTCGACAAGGAACTGAAGTTGTTTGCGCTGTGTCACATAGTTCATTCTGCTAATGTTCGAAGCTTTTGGAAGAGTATAGACTGTTAGCTTGGCATCTTCTGAATGTTGAGCAAAAGTGATCCCTGGTATAATTGGTGGAATGCAATATTGATCTCTCCTGCTATTTGTAGGCTTGTAAAGATTCCCGACACAGGATACATGTCAATTTACTATAAATTGTTGATATAGAACATAGCGAGTATTAAATATAACACTTGTCAATATATGATTTATCTCACAGGGGTCGATATTTATTTTAGCACAGAAGATCTAAGTGGAACTCAACTCGTTTAATAATAATTGTAATACTAATAATGACACATTAGACATATGAAGTTATTACCAAATGGTGTGAATGATCAAATTAAGACTATGACAAGAATTGACTCATACTCCGCTGTTTTCTCTCCTAGATCTGCTCTCTCTCTCTCTCTCTCTCAATAAAACATTAACAAAATCTCTCTCTCTCTCTCTCTCTCTCTCTCTCATTCTTGAGAATACTTGATAATTTCACTGGCACCCATTATCTGTTTTCTGTTGCTGCACTCTCAAGAGATCTACAACTAAGCTCCACTAACAACTACAAAAGGTACAAATTAATTTTTATTAATATTTATTTGGTTACTTTTTTGCAACTAAAGAGTTAATATTTTGTAATAATTATTCATATTCAAGGGTTTTTATTGGTTTGTTACATTGAACTAACACTACCCATGTTGCTACATTCAATGTTCATAATTGCCATTTCACTGTTTTTTCAGTTGATGCAAGAAAGTTAGTAGCTGACAATTTGTGTAAGAAAAGGGGGAGAAATAAAAAGGTGGGTAGTTGGTATTTTTAGTCCATTTTGATGTGATGTTTGAGCTGCATTTTTAAGATAATTGTTGGGTTTTAATTAGCTATACAAATTCAGTAATTAATTTGTTTTTGTGTGTGTGTTGGGTTTAGCTTATGTGTTTTTGGAGTGGTTAATTTGTTTATTTCATTGAATGGTTACAATGGTGTTTCTTGATTAGTGATTATAGGTTATGGGTCTGAAAAAAAAACTGTGCTTTTATCATTTTGGACCATTTTGATGTGATGTTTGAGCTGCATTTCTAAGTTAATTATTTTGATTTAATTAGCTAAACGAAGACATTAATTAGTTTATTTTTGTTTTGTGTCGGTAAAGCTTATGTTTTTTTCTTCTAGTGGTTAATGGGGTTGTTTTACTGAATGGTTACAGTGGGGTTTCTTGATTAGTGATTATAGGTTACGAGTCTGGAAAAAGAACTATGCTTTTTACATTTTAGACCAATTTAAGTGCCGTTTGGAATTTAATTAGCTAAACAAATACAGTAATAATTAATTTATTTTTGTGTGTGTTGGTTAAAAAGCTAAAGTTTTTTTTGGAGAGCTAAATGTGGTTATTTCATGGAAGGGTTACAATGAATTTTCTTGATTAGTGATTGTAGGTTGTGGGTTTCAAAAGAACTGCGCTTTAATCTTTCTTAGACCATTTTAATTTTAATGCTGGAATGAGCTGTATTTTGTCATTGTTATCTGAAATGTGATATATCTGTTCGTCTTAATTCATCTCAAAAATAAAGTTAATTGATGGATTTTTCCTGTTGGTTGCACTACAGATTTTTGTTCTATCCGAGTGGATGTGTTTGTAGGTGGTCATGGAGAGTTCATCATCAAATGGCCAACGCTTTCATAGGCTTCCTAGGAAGTCACTTACTGCTCGATTGAAGATGGACCCATTGGTGAGTCTTCATGCTCCATTGTAGAACAATACTCCCTCCATCCCATTTTGTTTGGGAGTTTTTTTCCATTTAAGGAAATCCCAAAACAAGTTCCACTTTTGACCAAATGTGAGAGGGTGATTTGGAGGGAAAATGAAATATGTGAATTCAATTCAAATTTTTGTTAATATTCGTGCAATGTCAAACCTCCCAAACAATTTGGGATGGAGGGAGTACTAGATTTCATGAGTCACGATCCATGATTCATCTATTTTCTGTATTGAGTATTAGATGGGAGCCTGTATCTGTATATTGACATTTGGTTGGCCTCATCTTATCTACTGTTTGGTCAATTTTAAGGCTTCTTATTAAGAATTAACATAATTTTTTGACGCTATACTATGTTGCTCCAGCTTGAAGATAACTTGGATCAACCGCCCCATTTGAATGAACTGATCCAGTGCCACGAAGCTGACTGGATAAAAGATGATGGCAAATATGGGCACTACGAGAGTGTTGGCCCGATCTTATTCAAGAATCAGATATTTGAGGGGCCTGATACTGATATTGAAACAGGTATGTTATGATGTAACATAATAAATTTCAATCACAGACTACTTAGCAATTTCTTTTTTGCTTTGTAACGTGGACGGGTTTTCTTACACATGTGTATCTAAAAGAAGTAGTTTATAGAATGAATTACACCTAACAAGCTGGTCATGATTTAGAATGGCGCATTTCTCAGAGTTTTAGGATCTGAAGTTAAGATACTCCTAACGATGAATATTTAGTTATCTGCCCTCTAGTACTCTCTTGATGAGCTCGTTTTTTGGTCACTTTGTCAATAAGGTCTGCTTCTTATTCTTCTTCCTAGTTAAAGTAGTTTCTAAATGTCTACAAAGATTGCAGTATGTCTCGTGTTTTTAACATATGATGGTCTAGGATATCCCCTTTTATGCATGCAATACATTGTTTATCTCGAAGTTGAACTTGTACTCATGTTCTCAGAAATGCGCCTCGCTGATGTGAGACTGAGTAAGACTGGATATTCGACTGATGAAGAAACTCCTAGTACATCTGGGATGAAACATGGAGATGCTACCTTTGTGGAATCATCTACCATATTAAAGGTTGTGGATACTAGCCATAGCAGGTTCCTGTTTGATAGAACTATTGATCTACTGGTAACTCTCATGACATTATCATAAAATTATTGATCTACTTGCAGCATTTTGGAGAGTCTCCTTTACCTGCATATGAGCCCGTATTTGACTGGGAAAATGAGAGGCTGATGATATTTGGGCATAGGATTCCGGAACCTCATATTTCTCACTATAATAGGTATGTCCGCTGTTAGGTTTAATTCTTATATATATGATTATGCCCTCTCCTATCTCTCTCCCGTTCTACGGAGATGAACCTCCTTTTGCTACCTGTACATCAGTACATCATATGTGTATGTATGTAATACTTTTTCGGATTTGTTGTAGTGGCCTGAAAATTGCTGTGAAGGTTCTATCTTTATCATTCCAAGCTGGATTAGTTGGTGAGTTTGTCCATTCCTGGTGTTATATATGCATATTCAATTTCTACTATCTCAGTTTATTCATAATATCTGAGAATCCAATTATTCTTTGTAGAGCCATTTTATGGAACAATTTGCCTATATAATAGGGAGAGAAGGGAAAAGCTTTCAGAGGATTTCTTTTTCCGTGTTTTACCATCCGAATCGCAAGATGTAAGCCAGGCTAATCTATTTTTTCTTTCCCTTGAGTTCAGTTGGCCTTTATGGGGAGGAGATTTAGATTGGTCTTGAAGTTTATATGTCATCACTCATCACTCATCACTCAGCAATTAATATCTTCTTGGTTCTCTCATGTAATAGATCATATGAGAGTGAATGCATGCTTTTAATAATTCCAGTCATCGACAAACTAACAAGTAAAGTTTGTCATGTTGATTACTCAGTCTAAACATCTCAAAGTGCATGTATATGTAGATGTGAATTTGTGAACTAATTATTACTTGGATAACATTCTCATTGTTCTTGTATTTCTTTCGATAGGGGAGTGGTTCCAGTGAACCTCGTGGAATTTTTCATCTGGATGCTCCATCAGCATCAGTTTGTCTGCTAATACAGTTAGAGAAGCCTGCAACTGAAGAAGGCGGGGTGACTTCATCTGTTTATTCACGTAAAGAACCCGTAAGCACTGGACATCTTTAAACCTATATTCCCCAATAAGTGATGCAATCAGTAGTTTGATTAAAGTTCTATTAGTAGAATTTCAAGTTGTTACAGTTAGTGTTCATGGAGTTTTAGGTATTTTATTGGCGAATCTAACTTTCTGGTGTATTGGCATAGTCTTGCAAAATTTTATACTTCATACTATTATTTTCTCGTATCATTTTTATTCGTGGCTTATTTTTTTCACCTTGGTTCATTTGTCTGTTCGAGTCTGAACCGCTGAAGTTTGATACTGTATTTTCCTGTGATTTATCTGTCTTACATCATAAATAGGTTCATCTGTCAGAGAGAGAGAGGCAGAAGCTACAGGTATGGTCCCGCATTATGCCTTACAGGGAGGCATTTTCTTGGGCCATTATTCCACTCTTTGATAGCAGTGTCTCTGCTGCTTCTGCTGGACCTACTTCACCAAACAGTCCTTTTGCCCCTGGTGGCTCAAGTTCAACCTCTCAAGAAGGACTTCTGGAACCAGTTGCGAAAGTCACATTCGATGGAAAGCTAGGTTATACAAGTGAAAACTCTGTTGTGGTTGAAGTTTCAAACTTGAACAAGGTCAAGGAAAGTTATACGGAGGAGTTGCTCCAGGTGAAGTATATTATTTCCATTTTCTATCTGATTATCCACATAATAGTGTGATTAGTCTCTATGTTCACACTTATATCAACTCATAGCAATTGCATGCCAGGATTTACATCTGCAATTTATTTCTCGTCATTTGAATCATTATTGAGCACTTTTATTAGTTGTAACTGTCTTAACTTTTGAGTTAATTATATCTTAGTGTAGCACTTGCAACAACATGCCCCAATTCCCCTAAAGAGGCTCCTACACAAGCGGGGTAAGGGGGGTCTGATTGTACGCATCCTCAAGTTATGTCGATAAGTCCCTCTTTAAAGAATTTTACCCGATAAGTTATCCCTAGAATGTATTTGTTAATTTACTTCACAAAATTAGTGACATGCTATTCTTAAAGAACCAGCACATTGTGTATTCGTGTTATTGGAATCTATATGAGGCATGTCAAAATATCTGCTTTCAGTCTGGTTTTGAGAAGACATTGGACATAAAGGGGTATTTTGTCACTTGCTGATAATGTAGTGAGCATTTTTGTTGGGCTAAATACTTTGAGTGGGAGTTTGTGGAGAAGTTAACACTTAGCTGCAGAAAACTCCAGTCTTCCTTGCATATTCAAGTCTCTGTTTCATGAGAATGTTCTTGCTCAGTGATTCAGAAAGTGTAAACAATGCATAATCTTTCTATGCATACAGTTGCTTGATACAAGGCATCATTATTGAAGAGGGATAAAGATAATTAAGAATCAATGTGGAGAATGGGGAGTATGTTTGAAGAGAAAAAAAGAGAGGATAGATTTTGTGAAACTCTTTTTTGATATTTAGCGATGAGTGAGTTTCGACCTTCTGGTCACTAGCAAGAGCCTTTTCCACTAGGCTATTCGAGGACCTTCTTGGTTTCAAGTATCTTGATCGAAACTGACAAATTATATTTGATGTACATTGATTCTGAAGTTTTTCATGTGTCTAATTAACTTTGTTGTCATATCATTCCTGTAGGATCCCAAACGTAAGGTCCACAAACCAGTGAAGGGTGTTCTAAGACTTGAAATTGAAAAGCTACAACCTGTACCTGTGGATCTAGATAATTCTATGACAAATGGGAGCATGACCTATGATTCTGTTGAGCGAGCAGACTCTTTGGGTGAATCTAATATTACAGCACATAGCAGAAATGGTTCTGAAGTGTTACAGAGTTCTTCCAAGTTAAATTCCTTTCAGAAGAAAGAGGCTGTTCGCAACGGAGCAGTGGCTCGTTCTCATCCATATTTGGCCGCTGACAATGTAACTATTTTACATTCTTTTACCTAAATGTTAAATTGTCTTCCTAGTTCAACATACCTAGTTGTCCATGGGGACTTGTAATGTCTGATCTTTTTTTTATTCTCTCAGTTGTAGCTCTAGTACCCCCAACATATCAACTGCTTGCTGATATGTTATTTAAAGATTATCCGAATTCCTAAATAACATTTATTTCTAATTGGTACACGGGGTCCTATATAATCACCACCTTGTGAACATTACTGTAATTTCTGGTACATGTGGTCCTATATAATAAGAACCTGGATGTTCCGTTGCAGTTCCAAGCATTTGACTTCCGCATGACAACGAGGAATGAGCCTTTTTTGCAGCTTTTTCACTGTCTTTATGTTTATCCACTGACGGTCAGTATGAGTCGCAAAAGGAATTTGTTTATAAGAGTTGAACTCAGAAAGGATGACGTAGATGTTAGTAGGCCACCAGTGGAGGTATTTCAGAATCTGTAATACTTCAGATGAAATTTCTTCTATGCTCTGTTTGAGTCTACTATTTTGTTCAAGGCAATGTATCCAAGGGAACCAGGTGCAGCATCTCAGAAATGGGCTCATACACAGGTAGCAGTTGGTACTAGGGTCGCTTGCTATCATGATGAGCTGAAAGTTTCTCTGCCTGCAACATGGACTCCATCTCATCATCTCTTGTTCACCTTCTATCATGTGGACCTCCAAACAAAATTAGAAGCCCCAAGACCTGTAAGTTCAACTATGTAAATTTATATTGACTTTCAAGCATACTCTGTGGTTATTTTATAACCTCTTATGCTTCTTTTGCTTCCTAAGACTTTCACTTTTCATGCAGGTGATTATAGGATATTCTTCACTGCCATTGTCCAGTCATGCCCAGTATGTCTCAGTCAATATGCCCATTACTCTCCATCATCTTAACTTGCTTTTCTATTGTTAATTGCTCATCTTTACTGCTGACCTTTATACTCGTTGGTACCTCCAATGCTGGGGTAATCAGCACTTACGTTCTCACGAGTGTTTCTATTGTTTTAATTTTTTTGGCTGACCTGTGGGGTGTTGGATGGTTTGAGGGTTTAGAAAGGTTGACAAAGATTGAGTTATGATGGATATCATTGATACATGCTGAGTTTCTGATAAAAAGTTTAAAGAAAACTTGTATGCTGTGTTAGCAAAGAATAGGTGTAGCTTGGGTTTTTGAAACATGAAATGTTATAATCTGGCTCTGGTGGTAAGTCACTAGTACCGAGACTGATAGCTTTAGATGGGTTGTTAAGGCTAGCATTCATGAAGACGGAAATTATTATAGGTTAAACCTTGAAAGTAACTGACATCATGTATCAGTAATGTCTCATCTCTTTTGACACTTGAGAAGAATTTGTAAAGGACATACTGGGCTGTTTCAAAAAATGAAGCGCCGATGTGATGCTTCTCAAATCGGAAATTTCCAATCATAGATATATGTGATTCAGTCCGAATAGTATACTTCTACAAAAGAAAAAGTCATTCTACTTTAAGTTTTCAGTGAATAAAAGCAATTGCTACATTTCTGAAAGTCTCCGCTATGACATTCTAACAGACTATGGAGTATGGACGACGAAGCCTACTTGAAATTGAGCTCATTTTCTATGGAAGTTCTTGGTCAATATTTTGGTAGCATATACATACACAATGGGTTTATCTGATAGTGTTTAACCTGCTGGATGTTAAAAGTGTGATGAAAGCAATTCTTGTCCGCTCGAGACCTCATTTGCTAATATCTCACACCATGGTTTATCAAATTGGGGGAAGTCTGATCTGCTTCTCTATAGTGTATTCAGACTGCAGTTGATCTTCTCACCATCTGTAGAGATCCTGCATGGTCTATGACTAGCTTGTCTCATTGTTAGACAGATCTCATGACGTCTAAAATGGTGTGCAGATGCTTTTTCACACAAGTCAAATGCTTCTTATATGCATGTGGTAGTAAACACCTTGATTAAAGTATATTATGCAGCTTTGTTGCCAAAGATTATTTTCATCCTCTTGAGTCTCTGCTTCCTGTGCAAGCGAAACACGGAGTACACATAAAGGACCCTAAGTGCCACTCTACCTCTAGATCAAGAAATGTTAGAATTATTTTGGCTGCAGATTACCTCTATGATATATCCTTACGTATATGTTTTGTTTCCTTCATTGTTGATTGCCTTTCTACTGAAATCATTGTTGAACACGATACTTTGTTGCATAGTCATTTTGTTTATGACTATTTTTCTCGCTTTCCAGATTAAGATCTGAAATATCTTTACCAATCATGAAAGAATTAGTCCCGCATTATCTTCAAGATGGTGGAAAGGTAAACTTTTATTAGCCTTCCTTAGCTCTGCCCTCTCTCTTTACATGAATGCCCAATTACTACCTTTATCCAATTCATTTTTTTTTAATTAGTAAATGGCCAACAATTGATCTACATTCAGAAAATATCTTATCTGTGTCGTACCTTTTTCAACAGTTTTACTAGTAGATTCTGTAAATAACCTTCTCTTTTATTATTGAACGTTTCGTGTGTTTTTACTTCGTCTTGTTACTGTTTTCACCTTAGATGAATATTCATATATCATATGTAGTCCTAAGTTCCTACTATTCATTGTGTATCATTTAAAGGAGAAGCTGGATTTCCTGGAGGATGGAAAAAATGTGTTCAGGCTTCGGTTACGACTATGTTCATCATTATACCCTGTCAGTGAGCGCATTAGGGATTTTTTCCTTGAGTATGATAGGCACATACTTCGAACAAGTCCACCTTGGGGATCTGAGCTTCTTGAGGTACACTTTCCTGTCACTTGTAGTTTATGTCACTACTTATTTGTCACTCTCAGTATTCTTTGACTATGTTCTTTTTAGCCTATACTATCACTTCTCGTTTCATCCTACCATCATTTAAACATCATCTGATTATGAAAATTTTAGATAGGAAATTACATTAAGCATAATTAAGTGAATGGATTCCAGTATTTTGAAGTATGTCAGCCCTTGTCACTGTGGTACTTTTTGTTCTCCGACATTTGTCATAGATTTTACTCAACGAAAAGGACAGAGAGAGAGAATTGCATCTCTGTAGATTATAAGTCTGGCTGGCTCAATCTTGGTGGGGACCAAGTGCCAAAATACGGATTGCGGCCCCTTTACAAGTGAATTTTAATGGTGCAAAACATTATGCAATGATGATTTTTTTGTTGATTAATTCTAATATACTATTATGAAACAATAATAATATGTTGATTCATTTAACTTCGTTGCCCTCTCGTGCCCAAGGCCCTGTGCGGTTGCACAACATCCTAAACATTGGCGCTGCTATAGTTGGTTGTGCAATACTTCCAATGAATCAAGTCCTTATTCATCTTAGAAACCACAATTAGTTAGTAACAGATGGCCATTATATCTCTAACATGGCAACAAGGCCTAGTTTTAGTGAAACAACAATGTAACTTCGAAGGGAAATATTTCAATTTCGTATAAAATGACAAAATTGCCTCTTTTAGTTAGAAGGATATTCAAGTAGTAACTACGATTAATACCTTACACGATGATCTTCTCGTGGTCCGTCCTTTCTTTCATTCTCTTGTTTTAATTTTTTCAAATGTGAACCTTTTACTTTACCCAAAATTTGGCCTCAATCAGTTGTATATATTTGTTGCCTCAAATCAAAGAACCGGGCGCTGATAGAGATTGAGCCCTTCAGTTTTGGATAGAGGAGGTATATAATGTCTGTGAGGAGATTATGAAACTCAGATATGGATATCTGTTTGATGTGTAAGCACTTTGTCTTTGTTTCCAGACAGTTTAGACTAACTTTAGCACTTCATCTTTGTTTCAAAGTAGCGAGAGAGAAACAGTCTCCCAGCTTTAGTTTATTCAAATTATCGAAGTTGTAATTAATGTCTTTTTTGTTGAAATTGATATCCAGATTTTCTCAAGATTGTTGTCTCAATATTTTTTTTAATAGTTAAACAGGTTGTTTTTAGAATAGTTTTGAGTTGAGGATGCAATAGTTCTCTTTTATGTATTTCATGGAGCTAATTGTGAGGACGTCTGCTTCTGAAGTTCAAGACTCCCATCTTCTTTTTTGCAACAGATCTCTGTATTTGTCGAAATGCAAAAATTGATTTTCTGGGTACATGACGAGCCAGGGTAAAGTTTTTTATTTTTTATGCAGGCTATAAACAGTTTGAAGAATGTTGATTCCACAGCCTTGCTTCAGTTTCTTCATCCTATCTTAAACATGCTCCTTCACCTGATTGGAAATGGTGGAGAAACACTTCAAGTAATTAAGTTTCCCATGCTTTTAGATATATGGCCTTATATATCCACTTTGTTCTTGTAAAATTTTAAGCTCATAGAAGTAGAAGTGCCTATGGTTAATTTTATTAGATGTGATTTCTCATCTACCCCCTCCCTATATCCGTTTCATTCATCAGGTTGCGGCATTCAGAGCCATGGTTAACATTTTGACAAGGTATATATCCTCAATTGATAATATGAATATGTGGTGTAAACGTGTAGTTAGCTACTATATTTCACTATTTGCTGCACATTGCCTGTAATTGACCGAAACTTCTTTGATTGTTTGGCACGAACATCTTGTTTCTTTATCACTTTCTGGACATAGCACAATTTCTCTTCTAACGAGATGCAATATAGGGTTCAACAAGAGTCGGTGGATGAAGCAGAGCGGAACGTCTTTTTAGTAAATTATGTGGACTATGCTTTTGATGATTTTGGGGGTCGTCAACCGCCAGTATATCCTGGCTTGTCAACAGTATGGGGAAGTTTGGCTCGCAGTAAGGTAACATATTTTACCAAGCTAGAATATTTTAAAGTTCTTAAATTAGAATGCATGTACAATGTTTCCTGTTATGGATGCTATAACATTAGCTGCTCCTTTGAGCAGCAGTAATCTCTTGGAGAAGTTATAGCAGACGATTTAAACTGTTGGTCAGTTATGTTGAATTATTAGTTCCGTGAAAAATCAAATGAACTGTGAACTGAGCATTTCTTATATTACAATAGTGGTTTACAAAGCCTTGTATTTGTCACACACTTCTTCTCTTTGTCTCCTAATTCATGCAAATGATATACAAACTCCATGAATGGTGTATGTTTTTATTTGACACCAGTTTGCATTGTAGGCTAAAGGCTATCGCGTAGGGCCTGTTTATGATGATGTATTGGCAATGGCTTGGTTTTTCCTTGAGCTAATTGTCAAGTCAATGGCTTTGGAACAGACTCGGTTGTTTTACCATAATCTTCCATTAGGTAATAACTAGTTAAGGGAGTATGCTCCTTTTTAGAATCATTTTTATTTTAATATTTAACTATGTCATTTTCGAAAGCTTTCTCCTCATCCATTTACAACCAAATAATGGTAACTCCAGTAACACATGCATTGTTGTTATGGTAAAGTTTGGAGTTAATTAAATATGCTAAAGCGCCAGTTTCAGAATCACACATATCAGATTGTTCATGGGGGATATCTCTCTCTTAGATAATCCACTTAGAGTTCATTAGTTTTTTACCTTCTGTTAAATTGGTTCTCCTTTTCCTTTGGGAAACAGGTGAAGAAATTCCGCCAATGCAATTGAAAGAAAGTGTGTTCAGATGCATAATGCAACTATATGACTGCCTTCTAACAGAAGTTCATGAGCGCTGCAAAAAAGGCATGGCCTTAGCTAAACATTTAAACAGCAATCTGGCTTTCTTTTGTTATGATCTCTTGTCCGTTGTTGAGCCTCGCCAGGTCTTTGAACTGGTATGCATTCTGAAGACTGTATATGCATGTTGGACATTTAAAGAACTTCATTAATTATCATGTTTATACATACATGTCTGGTGCTGTTCTGGTGAATCTGCACATTTAGATTAAATCATTGCATGAAAAGACAAATTGAACACTGGGAAGGCAGATGGAATTGAGTCGTCCTAAGAACAGGAGTTAGATCATTTAACTTCATCACATTTGTAATTCTTGTTTTATTTATCTTTTCCTCAAATCTTTTTCTTCTACCCCTTGGCCCTGAGCAGAATAATTCTATAAATTTAATTATTTATCGAATTTGTAAGCCTTCTTTTATTTTTCTTTCCTCTAATCTTTTTTCTTCCCCTTGGGGTTGAATCTGTTTCAGTTCTTAATCTCTTATAATAGTTTGTTTATTTAAGCCAATAAAATCTTTAGATGGCAACAAAAGATGCATGCACCTAAAAATTGAAGATTCTACTTCTAACTATGAAGAATGTGGACAAAAGACAACCTTACCTCAAAAGAATGATTCAGATCTTTCCTGAGAGTCTTACTTGTTGGTTGGCTTAAATTTCTTTAATATCTAAAGATGGCAAAGTGTTTGATGCTGGTCTGTTTCAGTTGAACTAGTAAGATAAGAATTGATATCAAAGCTACAAGTTATAGATTCCTTGTATCAATCTTTAATAAAGGCTGACCAACTCCAGTGCAATCTTTGAAATCTCTTTCCTATGTCCTCCGTTAAGGTTTAATTGTTTGTGCACTGTGTTGTACAGTTGGCAAGGTTTTACGTGGTCCCAACTGCTTCTTTGAATACTCTGCTCTTTTATGTTGTTCTCTAAAATGCAGAGTTATTGTAAAAACACCAGGAGTTGATGAGTTGGAATATCCTGCAGGTTTCCTTGTACCTGGACAAGTTCTCTGGAGTGTGTCAGACAATGCTGCATGATTGCAAGCTTACTTTTTTGCAAATATTATGTGATCATGATCTATTTGTTGAAATGCCTGGCAGGGATCCTTCAGATAGGTAAGAATGGAACATTTGTCATATTATGATTCTTCAACATGGTAACTTGATGTTAATGGTGTCTCAATTACGAACCCACATTGCATTTGTTTATGTCCTATTTTATTTTTCGCTACTTTTTCATCACCAGTTAACATGACATTCTTACTTTTGAAAGAAGGTATCTGCTTAAGGAGAGTGTAAACTTGAATTTGTCTTAACATTTTCATTTGCATACATAATAGACACATTTATGCCCCTAGAAAAGGGTAGTGTCTCGGTCTCTGGTTTTGACATTATAACTTATTTCTTGTTCTGTCTTGACACGCCTATTGGGTTGGAGTCCATGGAACACCCAAGAGATAGAAGCTAAAGGGAATACAGGTTGAGATTAATATTGTTAACTTTGGATTTATAATTTTTTGAACTTAGAAGCCAAAGATGTAAAATATAATGTTTGATAGAACATTGTACTTTTAATGCATTTTCTTGACAATGGTTTTGAGTAACAGAGCGAGCAATTTCATATGTTTATCTGCAAGGAGTATGCTCCACAGTTTTCAAATAGTCACTTAATACCTTTGATCTTTCAGTTCTTGGGGTCGCCTTTTTAGGGACTATCAATTCTCATTATGACCTTTCCGATCTCCTAGATCCTAGCCACAAATGCTTGTTTGCATATGTTTGGGTCAAAATATGCATGTGCTGATCTGATATTTAATTTAATTCTTTTGTTTTGGTGATTACTCTGATATTGCCTCCCCCACTCTCTTAATTTCAGGAACTATCTTTCTTCTGTCTTAATACAAGAAATATTCCTTACTTGGGACCATGAAGACGTATCCATGCGGGCAAAAGTAATCATATTTTTAGTGTACCACTTGTTCAAATAATTGTGATCTTGTTCTACATTTTTCTATTTGTTATAAGATTTTTCTTGATTTGACTATGTGTAGGCAGCTAGGATTCTTGTGGTTCTTCTATGCAAGCACGAGTTCGATTGTCGTTACCAGAAGCCTGAAGATAAATTATATATTGCACAGTTGTACTTTCCTCTAGTTGGCCAGGTATATCCACTATGTACTTCACGATGAGTTATTACCTGAAGTCTTTACTTGATGTTTATCTAAATAGAGTTGAATCGAGACGTCTAATCAATAAGCCGACCCCACTTAGGGAGATAAATCTTAGTTTAGTTTGGTTTGGTTTAACTTAATAGAACTTTAAGTCATGAACATATCTTGACTATCGAGTTATATTGAAATGATTTCCTGCCTGCACACTATTATCTACGAAGATGAATTTATTTCTCAGTGATGGTGAAGGACGATGATAATGCTGGTTCAACTTAGATCCCGATATTCGATATAGAGAAACCCCATAAGAAGAAATTATGAGATTATTACCTTTGGAATATATGTTACAGTATTAAATTTTCAACGAGTAAATATAGTACAAGACGCGTCTATAATGGACTTCTTTAATTGAACAAAAAATGCATGTCTCTATGTAATGGGTCAATTCGACCTATTAGTCGGTCACTAATCTATAAATCATAAGCATAGCAAACAGATAATTTGAACCTTGCTATTCTTTTTTTCAAATATTAACAATGGACACCAAATAATCTCAAGACGTAACTACAAGATTTTTAGCACCGATTTTTAAGTTCAAACATTATTTCAGATTTAGTAGGGACTTCTGTGGGTTCTGAAGAGTTTTTGGTCTGGGAGGCCGAAATAAATCAAAGTCTAAAGTAGCCATCATGTGTTCATGGGAACTGATTTTCTCATCTACTTCTGCAAGAATATAGTGCCCATGCATGTTTCGGTAACTTATGTACATAGTCTATCATCACTAAGCTCACTTTACCTTCAGTTATTTTATGCTCGAATACTGAGATGTTTATTTCATTTAGTTTAATTTTTTTCAATGGCTATTATAATTATTCTATTTCATACTGGGCAAGCATATAATAATATAATTCTTAAATGATTAAGGGTGTGATACTGTGATCAGAATGCACCTCCCCTGTATATTTTGATTTCCGAACTCGAGTTGTTTTAACACAATTTTATTGCAATATGAGATTGCTTTAGGTTTACTTTTGTGGTAGATCAGTTTATAAGGTCAAGTGAGTTTCCTAATTATGACATGCATATATTTCATGACCTTATGTCCCCTCCTGAAAGTTGTATTAGCATTATTTCTGTTAAAGATAAAATGATGCTAGTTATAGGTTGCTCTTTCTTTCTTTCACACTTGTCTTCTTTGTAGCATCTTTAGCAGATTTATAACTGGCTTATTCTTTCAAGTGTGGCGTACACAGATTTTGGACGAAATGCCTGTTTTCTACAACCTTGGTGCTACAGAGAAGCGTGAGGTGTTGATAATTGTTCTGCAAATAATCCGCAATTTGGATGATGCCTCGCTTGTTAAGGCTTGGCAGCAAAGCATTGCTCGTACTCGTTTATTTTTCAAACTCTTGGAGGAGTCTTTGATTCACTTCGAGGTTACCTTTTTACCTGAACTGGTTGCTTCTCTTTCTTCAAGACCTATCTTAAATTAAAGTTATTGCATGATAATGGATCATCTTTGGAGGTTGAACAATTTCATTCTCCAGAGTTGTATATATCAGTTGATAGCATCAGAGTGTGAACATTCTATCAGCATTAGTGTGAACATTATCAATCTCCATTCTTTTAACTGACTAAAGTAGACAACTACTCTGTAATGGTTATGTTTTGCATGTCATTTAGATTTTAGACTCATTCTGCACTTTGGTGCCATCATAGAGATACTGCAGTCTTGAAGGTTCACATTAATACTCGATGCATCGCTTTGCAGCATAAAAAACCTGATGATGCCATGCTCATGGGTAGCAGTTCCCGGAGTATGGTGGGAGATAAACCAGCGTCTCCAAAGTATTCTGATAGACTATCGCCTGCAATCAACCATTACCTGACAGAAGCTGCACGTCAAGAAGTCAGAGTATGTTGCAACTTCTCTCTGCTTTGTCCTACATCAAAACATTTACCTAACTTGAATTTCCATCCTGTCATCTTATACTCCGTATTATATTTCCTTTTTTTAAGACATGATAAGTGAAACTCCTTGATTCAGCCACAGGGAACTCCCGAGAATGGGTATTTATGGCAGAAAGTAAATTCCCAGCTAAGTTCGCCAAGTCAGCCGTATTCACTTCGAGAAGCTCTTGCGCAGGCTCAGTCTTCTCGGATTGGGGCATCAACCCAAGCATTGAGGGAATCCTTGCACCCAATATTAAGGCAGAAGCTGGTATGCATGAAAATCAGGGCATAGTTGATTGTTGCTTGAAATTTTTGTGGACTGAAACTCTAGCGAATCTTGTTTCTCTATATTGATTATTTATCGGAATTGCATCTTTATATTGCTTATTGCTTACAGTGCCTACACTTGACAATTTCAGGAACTTTGGGAAGAAAACCTAAGTTCAGCAATCAGTCTCCAAGTTCTCGAAATTATAGAGAAATTTTCAAGTGCTGCTGCATCCAATAGTATAGCTACAGATTATGGAAAGCTTGATTGCATTACATCCATTTTTATGAATATGTTCTCACGTAATCAACCATTGACCTTCTGGAAAACTCTATTTCCTGTTTTCAATAGTGTGTTTGTGCTTCATGGAGCAACCCTTATGGCAAGAGAAAATGATCGCTTCTTGAAACAAATTGCTTTCCATCTCCTTCGACTTGCTGTGTTCAGGAATGAAAATATAAGAAAAAGGGCTGTTGTCGGACTCCAGATACTTGTCAGGGTAACTACAAATTCTTCTAGAATGTTTGAGCTCTTTTAATCTTCTCAAACATGAACCTGAATTATGATCGAGTTATCTCCTTTGCAGAGTTCTTTCTCATATTTCGTGCACACTACAAGGTTAAGGGTTATGCTGACTATTACACTGTCAGAACTGATGTCTGAAGTCCAAGTGACCCAAATGAAACCTGATGGGATGCTTGAAGAAAGTGGGGAAGCACGTCGTCTTAGGAAATCACTAGAGGACGTGGCAGATGAGTCCAAGAGCACCACATTATTGACGGACTGTGGGCTCTTAGAAAATTCCTTTACGGCTCTGCCAGAAAAGATGACGGAGAACCGTTGGTCCTGGTCAGATGTCAAGTTTGTCTCAGCTAGTCTCATTTTGGCCCTTGATGCCAGCCTGGAGCATGCACTTCTGGCATGTTCTTTAGAGTTTTACCTGCTACAGGCTTATGAAGTCTACCTATTAAATATTATGTTGTTTTCTAAATCTTCTTTCTGGCATCCGTTATGACTGTAGACAGGTATGCTGCTGCAGAAAGCTTTTATAAACTTGGAATGGCCTTTGCTCCTGTACCAGATCTTCACATAATGTGGTTACTACATCTATGTGATGCACACCAAGAGATGCAATCTTGGGCTGAAGCAGCTCAATGTGCTGTTGCTGTGGCAGGGGTCATAATGCAGGTAATGTTGACCCATTGGTGACACTTCTTGTGAGATGATACCATTAAATTGGCGTGGCAATGATAATGGCATTTGGTAATCACGGGACCATAGGTGTCTGGAATTTGATTGGTTTTGAATGTGAAGTTACATTAGGCCTCTTTCCATGTGTATTTGGGTATATGTTACATGGCATTGATTTGGTATATGAATTTCCTGAAATGCTTTATCTTCCTTTATGCTCTGAATAATAAATATGAACTTATTACTCCAAAGATATCAAGCACTGACACTTTAGTATGTATGTGGATCATTACTCTAGGCTCTGGTATGTCGGAATGATGGTGTTTGGAACCTTGAACATGTGAATGCCTTACGGAAAATATGTCCTATGGTCAGCAATGAGATATCTGCTGAGGCATCAGCAGCAGAGGTTGAAGGTTATGGTGCTTCAAAACTAACAGTTGATTCTGCTGTTAAGTACATGGAGCTTGCAAATAAGCTTTTCTCTCAGGCTGAACTCTTCCATTTCTGCGCTAGCATATTGGAGCTCGTAATTCCAGTGTTTAAGAGCAGAAGATCGTATGGACAGCTAGCTAGATGCCACACAACGCTAACAAACATTTACAAGTCTATCCTTGAACAAGAATCAAGCCCAATACCATTTACAGATGCTACATATTATCGAGTCGGGTTCTATGGTGATAAATTCGGAAAGCTAGACAGAACAGAATATGTATACAGAGAGCCTCGTGATGTTCGGCTAGGTGACATAATGGAAAAACTAAGTCATATATATGAATCGAGAATGGATGGCACTACATTGCACATAATTCCTGATTCAAGACAGGTTAAAGCTGAAGAGTTGCAGACTGGAGTTTGCTACCTCCAGATAACTGCTGTTGATCCTGTCATGGAAGATGAGGACCTGGGCAGTAGAAGGGAAAGGATATTCTCACTTTCTACTGGGGGTGTCCGAGCCAGAGTCTTCGATCGATTCTTGTTTGATACGCCTTTCACAAAAAACGGTAAGACCCATGGTGGACTGGAGGATCAGTGGAAGCGCCGTACAGTGCTTCAAACTGAAGGATCTTTCCCTGCCCTAGTAAATCGGCTTCTGGTTACCAAATCAGAGTCGTTGGAGTTCTCTCCTGTTGAGAATGCTATTGGAATGATTGAAACCCGTACAGCAGCCCTACGAAATGAACTTGAAGAGCCTCGAAGCTCTGAAGGGGATCAACTTCCACGACTGCAAAGTTTACAAAGGATACTACAAGGATCTGTCGCTGTTCAAGTAAGTCTCTTTTCTTTGTATAACACTACATTTATAGCTAGAACTTCATTCTTTTACTAGGGAGTCTTTGTGTTTCAAGTGTATCTAAATGGGTATATACCTTTCGTATTTGTTAAAACAATTGCATAAATGTATTCAGGTGAATAGTGGTGTTCTCAGTGTGTGCACAGCTTTCCTCTCTGGCGAGCCTGCGACAAGGCTTCGCTCACAGGAGTTACAGCAACTCATTGCTGCTCTCCTTGAGTTTATGGCAGTCTGTAAGCGTGCTATCAGGGTGCACTTTAGGTTAATTGGGGAGGAAGACCAGGATTTTCACACACAACTCGTTAATGGATTTCAATCACTAACTGCAGAATTATCGCATTACATCCCTGCCATTCTTTCGGAACTCTGAACAGCAAACGGATTCCGCTGCAATCAAGCTATCCTGACATCCTGTTTCCATTTTGTTAGATGTTGCGATGTACTAAAACATCTGTAATTATTGTTTGTCTTGTGTTCATATTTTCGCCTGATTATTTTTTACATGAATGTCTTGGTCACATGTGCTTGTTTTGTTTACAATTGCTGCCAGTCCAACTCTTGGTAGGTGTAACATGGCTTCTGATTGTTTATTAGGTTTGTAGCTTATATAAGTTAGTTTATTCAGACAGTTTCTTACTGATCTTTAATGTCATCATATTTCAATGTCTTTCTACACCTATTTTGGAGTCTGACTGCTCTTTCCAAGGAAAACAAGGGCAAGGAAGAGAAGTTTGAACATGTTTTTTTCACTTTCTTACAATCATGAAAAAGTTTGGACCATTTCCATCAATGGTTGTTAACAAACTTATAGTACATGATGTTTTATGCTTCTACAACTACTTTTGAGTTATAAATTTGATGAAAGATAACTATAATAGGCAATTCTATCCTACTATATAAAAAAAATCTATCTTATTATTACAACATATCCTTCCACAGCAAGAAAGATCAGTAGAACTTAATTCTACTCAGAATGTGAGGTGAAGAAATGAAAATCATGGTGCCTAAAGCCAAGCTGCTTCAGCCATGAATCCGAGGCACAGTAAAGGTCTGCCATTTTGTCATAGTCCAGAGGATCCCCATTTAGCCAGACATCACCCTGCATCCTGTACGTATTTAGTCCGAACGGAGGTAGGGGAACTCGGTTTTTCCCCTTCATCTTCTTTACTCCAGCAGTCCCTGAGAGCAGTTGTGCCTTCACCGGAGAACCATGGTCGCCATTCTCTGTGGGATCAACATCATTGTTCCCTGAAGAAGTACCAAAACTAAATCATGAGCAAGAGAAGATGGACTAGATATGAAGTTCAAAATAAGTGAGTTGAACACTACTGTCAAAACTGCCAAGATACTTTGTAGCTCAAAAAGCATAACTAATTGCTTGAACCAAATTTCTACTTGGCATAAACAATGTATTCAAGCTAATATATATGCATATCATATTAGGTTGAATATGATCAAGTCCAACAACCAGGGGATGCAGTTTTTACCTTGGAAGGTGGAAGACAATGTGTGGTAGGTGAGGAAGCATGTTGCCAAGTCCTTCTCGGTTCTCTTCATCGGGATGTGATAAATCGGATACCTAGTTATAACAACCATAAACCACAGAAAGGAAAAGTATCAGGTCAAATGAAGAATAATCCAGGATGAAAAGTTAGTGAGATGGAATGGAGGGAGGGGAACACAAGCACTAGTCATAATATTTGGATGATGATAAGTAAACACAGAAAACTTCTGCTAGAAAGGAGCAGAACTTCAGTGTGAAAGACATTAATGCAATTGTCCTAATAGGTTATAGTTATATGTGCATGGTGAAGAAAGTGTTGTGAGCTAAACTGCATGTGGTGAAGGTTTAGTGAGCTAATGTGTGCGAGTTGTAAGTATCGTGAGCTAAAAGCAAGCCTGAGGAAAGTGTTGTGACGTGAGCTAAAGTGCGTAGGTCAAGTGACGATGCACTGCAGAACATTGTCCATCCCAAGCTTCTGATGTATCGAGTATCAGGCAGACCGGTAAAAAAGAATCATAAACAGGGCATACCAAGCAACAGACATCCAGCTAGCAGGAGATAACTCGACACTCTTCAATGACAGCAGCCCCGGTAAGTTTTCAGATAATTCGGCAACCTGACAAAAATTTCGAAGCATGAACCATAGCAGCTAACCGAAACATCTATAAGTTAACTCATTAACGACAAGCCAGGGTGTGCAAAGGAACCAGAGAAAACAAAATGTTACTTCTTCAACAGGAAAAACTGCCAATCACCTTCTCCACTAGGGGGATCCTCCAGAAAGGGGAATTCATCTCATGATATTGATGATAAAGGTACCCTAGACGATTTTTAACTGGAGACGAGCCCCCATGGTCACTGCCGGAATCTCCAGATGTTGCATCCCAGGTCTTGTAGGAGTTATTACTGGAGGACCTTGACAGTTTGTCACTTCCACTTTCTATAGTCGAAGATTGATCTTCAGAAGGTGATCCACCTGAACTTCCTTCGACATCCCTACAGAAAGATAGAAAACGCTTGATCCCGTTATAACTTCTTGAGTGATCATTAAACAGAATCTTCACAACTAAACTACACAAAATCACTCATTAACGAAACTGAATAAACCTTCAGTACCTAAGGTTGTTTTTAGGCTTGTTGGTATATATCTGAAACGCAGATATATAAGGGGTATAGTACTGCACGACGCTCTCTCCATTGTTCAACAATACCGGAACCCCTAGTCCGTAAGCACTCCAATCTTCATAGCATTCCCACAAATCTTGCAGAGTAAAGTATTCGAGTTCGTCTTTGTCTACTGGATTCCACAAGCTAGTGTCTTGCCGAAAATCCTGAAACAATTATCATAAACAAGAAAGTAGGGATATACTTCAACAATTTCGCCATGAAAAAAATCGGCACCAACAATTCAGAAAATATATCGGTTTAATAGCAAACAACACCAACTGATCAACAACAATTACACTAGTTAAAAATAATGTATTTCATGAAAATTAAGTTTTCCAAATTCAAAGAGTTAGATATCAAAAAAAAATTTAAAATGTAACGTCTCATTTCAGGAAGTTCAAAGATTTGTTATAATTTTGAGTTAAATGTAAAAGTATGAAACTTTAACGACCCCTCGAGGTCTCTACCTTGACATACTAAGAAGGAATTAATCATTGGATGTGCCTGAATTGATCTAGGGACTAGAATTTTTTTTAATCACTTCGTTCGCTCGTTATACTTACAATAACACATACATCTTTTCATATTTCCAGAAGAATCATAAACGTTAAAAGGCAAGAAAATTCCAATTAAAATAAAAGATTGAGAACTTAACACATTCATCATATACAGAAAACATGCAGAAACATCAAGATAATTGTGTATCAACATAAAAGTGCTTTGCATGTCAATGATCATAATCCAAGTGAACATAAAAACAAAAGATATACTCCCTTTTATTTATTTTCATAATTTCTCATTAGAAATCAAATAAACTAAGTAAAAATATGATTTTTTTTAAACCTTTGGCACAGTTTTTGAAGGCACTAATGGAGTCACATAATCAAGAAAACTCTGCAAATTTGAGTGCACAATTGGTTTTCCAGATTTTTGGCTTGATGATGATTCTGAACCAAATGGCATGTTGAATTTCCTATATAAATTCTTTTTCTCTATGTATGTTTGTGTGTGCTCATTTGTTTTAAGAAAAATGTTCAAATGCTAAACTTATTAATATCTATATTGAGTTGTTTTTTTATTCATGTAGTTCAACATACATCATCACAAAATCTGCCAATTTCCAAGAATCATATACATATTGTTTGGATGGAAAAAAATATTATTAAGGAAGTAAACACGTTAGAATATTATGTTGACAAATTGTCAAGAAAAGGTGGTAAACATCGACTCACTTTCATGTGTATATTAATGCATTTCCTATATAAGTAGAAAGAATATATAAAAAATAAGTTGGTAACAATAAAATCTTAAGCTAAAATGGCAGTAAATAAATATGCATGGATTTATATGTAGGGAAGAAGATATACATACCATAAATAAAAGAAACTAGCTTTAAAGAGAACAATTTACTAACCATTTTTTCCTTTTTAGTACCTTAAAGGTTATCTTCAATTAATTGCAATTGTAATTAATACTGTATTGATTATTTAGTTCTAAAAATGTGAAACCGTCATCTGCTTTGGTCTATAGTCGCATCACGAGATTAATTTGAATCGCGGATAATGGTCGGGTGATGAGGAAGCTTAACATACTTTTAATGGCTTGATCACGAGTTATCTTGCTAGTGATTCGAAGACCACATACCGTATAAAGAGGCTAGGGTGTCAGGCAATTATATTCAACTTCTTTCTGGAGTTAGTATGCCACAATTTGTTATTTAGTTTCTAGTTTAGTATACTCATTATTTTTTCTTGATTTTGTTTTTTTATTGTGAATTTGTTGCATTAGAAACGTTTTACTACTAAAGGAAAATGTGAAACGGAAGAGCTTGCATGCAAAGTGTAATAAATGAGAGGAGAGGTCAAAACTGAAAACCTCCAACTTACATTCTTAAGAAAAAGGTTAAGCAAGGTGCTTAAATCCATATCCTACAAGCATTTTTGAAAAAATTCTCATCCAATAACTAAATTAAAATAGAGACTTTTTTGACATTACACGTTTTAATTAAAACATATAATTAAAAAGATTGTTAATGTTGATTTCCTTCAATTAATTACGTACGGATTTATAGGAATTTAATTTAGACTAAAATTGAGTTAATCAAATAATCCTTCCTTTTTAACAACTTACCTTAATTTTCTCTTTTTTGATTTCAAAAGTTTTCTTAACTAATTTGTTATTTTCAAATTTTATTTTTGAATCATTTTAATTTTTAAGATTTAGATTGAAAACGTGATCTGATTTCTTTTATTTTTTGTTCAACTTTCCATTTTTTCGGTTATTTGAAAATCAAAGTTTCTACCTAGAATTTTTATTTTTGAATTAGTATAAGCAATATTTTAATCTTATTATTTTCACTCTATTTTTTTTATTTCTTCATACTCTCAAATCATTCAAGTTTATTTTTTAATTTAATTTCTATTGAAGTTCATCAATTCAAACATTAGGTTATCTTCTTTTTTTAATTAGATTTTTATTTTTTGAAATTCATGCTTGTTTTGGTGATTAAGTGCATATATAAACAATCAAAAATTGTCAAGAACGGATAAATAACTTATGCTTAATATAAACTGACATATATAGATTTCATTTTTTAAGTCCAACTATGTGAATCCAAATTCATGTTTGTTTTAGTGGTTCAGTGCATATAGAAACAACTAAAAAGTGTGAAGAATGAATAACTTATCAGCAACATAAACATATAAACATAATATGTTATTCATTTTCAATTCCAACTATGTGAAGAAAGTAAAAATCAAGAACATATTAAAAAATCAAAACTATTAAATACATATAAAAGTGGTAGGTTATTTAGATATTCCTTCAACAAAACACCTACAGAATGATTTTCAAATAAAAATTACAAAAAAAATAGTATACCCACAAAATAGAAACAGAAAATATAAAAAAAATAACCAAAAACAATAAAGTGATTGTGTATTCATATAATTTTTCACCATAACTCCTACAAAATAGTTTTCATATGAGAATGTGAACAAAAACAAATGGTACATTCACAAAATTAAAACAACAATATCTAAAATATTCACTAACCAAAAAAATCAAAAGCAAATCAAATAATTGTATTTGGTTTTGTTTTTCAAAACACATACAAAATGGATTCAAATGAGAAATTGCAAAAAAAAAAATGTTGCATCCATAAAAGTCACAAACATATCGAAGTGGTTGTTTATTCAAATATTTGGTAAGCAAAACACATACAAAATGATTTTCAATTGAAAATGTAACAGCCAAACACATATCAAAATGGTTGTTTATTTAGATAGTTGGTAACCGAAACACCTGTAAGTTGGTTTTCAAATGACAATGTGAACATAAATCAATTGTACATTGACAAACTGTACCCCTCAACACTCTTTCATATTTCAAGGAATCTCCACTTCCTTCTCCCTCACCCCCTCAGCAACACCATCACCATTCTCAACCAAATCAAATTTCACAAAATAAGACAATCATAAGAAAAAAATCCATTAAATTTCACCAACTAATTAAAGAAAAGTAAAAGGAGATAATTTTAACAATTGTTGGAAAAAGAAATGTAAATCGATAAATTTTAGAGATTCATATAAAAAAATTAAAAGGAACTTATATAAAACATAACTAAGAACAATTGAAACATGAAAAAATTAAAAGAAATAAATTTGACTGATTGATTAAAAAGAAATTATAAACAACAAATTTTAGAAATGATGTGTTGTGTTGTGGTGGCCCCATATGATTGTTAACATAGAGAACGTCTTGTCTGTAGGAAGGATGGATGGATAGATTGTGTGGATTGAGAAGACTTTAGACTATCATTAGATTGATTTGAAAATGAAGTATTTTTACGGATTTAGGAGTGTGTTTATTGTGGAATGGAGATGGTGGGACTGATTTTTGGTGCATTTAATTATTTTTTTTTATTTTTTATTTTGCTTTAAATTTGCAGACGAACCGAATTGACTATTTTAACATTTTTTAAACAGTTTGCTTGAATAATCCTTAAACACCTAAAGGACACTCCTCTTGACTTATGATTTAAAGAAAATATTTAATGAGTTATCAATTTTTCTATAATTAATTTCATCTGAAGTGTATCCATTCGATAAATAGTATTGCCTTAATATTTTATATGATTGTTTAGAAGAAAGTTACTTTATTAAGAGAATCATTCAACCAATAAAAATAATAATATTAGGAGATAAAATAAATTTTAATGCAAAAAAGTTGTATTGATAAAAGAAACAACCACTTATAATGAGAAGATAAAGTTTTGCTAGATGATGACTTAAATTGAAATGGAGGGAGTATTTTTCAAATGATAATCTATATAAAGTGTATTTAATACTTTAGGAGAAGGATGTTGCAACACCTTAATTTTAGTTCCAAATTGTATTAATTGAACAACTCTTATTCTCATTTTGTTTCAAAAATATATTGTTGATATGTATAGTTTAATTTAAAATATAAAACATATAAAATAAAGGATTTTTTATCCAAGTGTTAGTTTATGCTATGAGGTTTTCATAGTATAGTATTATAGCATTTATGAATAACTATCAATCTTATTAATTTTTTGTAATAATAAATTAAATAAGTTAAAATACACAAACTCATATCACTTTTTTTTATAATAATAAAAAATATAGCATAATATAATTACTAAAGAAACTATAGTACAATATATTCCCAAAATGAAAAAAGAATTATGATTTTGTGTGCCAAAAATTATAAAGAATCCTAACACAACAACCGTATCCCAGCGCCTCTTAAGAAGGTTTCCGCTAGCGGGGAAAGGAGAGGTCGGAATGTCGTAGCCTAATCCACGTGACAACATCCCGAGGTTGTTTCTGGTGTGCAAAGTAAAATCCAAACATCAATCTGTCACTTCCTGAAAGATAAAAAAGTGTAGGTTGTGCCATAGTCATTTGATTTCTTTTCGTTTTGTGGTTTAATTGATTTTTAAAAGCTGGCAATAAGCTGGATTAAAATGCTTAATATTATGAAATAGTATACTAGTTCTTCCGGTGGAATATTTTGAGGAATCGAGAGAATTTCGAAGTTGAATAGTTGGACATCTGAATCGGTCGGTTAGTGAATGCGTTTCGGTATTTAAGATTTTAAAGTTGTGTCGAATAATTGATATTTGGGGTTAGAAGTTAAAATTTATGTTAGAGTTGTGTGGTTAAACCGGGGGCAGCCAAGCAATAGAGCTTGACAAGCGAAGCGAGTCTTGAGATATTTTGTTAATGTGATTACAGCATTGTTTTTTATCTTTTTATCGGCCAACCTTTTCATAAATGTCGTTATCATCTTATTTTCTCTTTCTTCAGGATGGCGAGGTACAACAAAATGTTCATGATTTTGTTTTTGATTTTCTTACTTAGATTTGGCGAGAACTTTCAGTGCAAATTTTACGGAGAATTAAGACATTGTCTCGACTTTTGAGGTAAGAAGTTCAAATCTTTGGGTATTTCTTTGAGGTTAGAGGATGTTGACTTTGAGAATTTGAGTTGACTTTGAGCTTTAATGTTTATTATGTTATAGAATTGCCATTTAAGCTTAGATTATCGTATAACAGTTGATAATTATCGATTTATGGGGTTGAAAATGTTGAGGATTATAGTTGACTTTTGTTGACTTTTGTTGAGTTTTTCTAAATGGTGTTTAAATGATAGAAGTGTACTCTTGGACTTTATTTAGGATTGTTTTGAGGTGTAAGTTGTGATTTTGAGGTGATTAGAGAATGTTCGGATATTACGAGTTTTGTAAGTTGGATAGTGAATTGATTTGAGATTAAAGATGATTAGAAATGTGATGATTAGTTGTTAATATCGGAACGTTAGGACCTTTGAAACTAGTAATTGGAACTCGATCATTAATAGGAAAGGTTGCGAACTTAAGTTGGAATAAGGTGGTAGGGGGGAACTTTTGTTGGGTTATTTTAGGGGTATCGGTAGAAGATTATATGCAGGCAGAATGTTATATTATTAATTGTGTTATAAGTAGTAATTATAATCTTGTATGTGTTTAGGCGTTGATCATGGGTAAAAGGTCATTTGTTGTGATTGCGCGGAGTTTTTTATTTAAATTGCTTGGTGAGTCTTAATCTCATGAGGTTTACTTATCGCATGTATAAGTATATGTTGTTGTACTTGTTTGGTTGTCTTGAGGATATTCACTTGTTATTCCCTTATACGAGATGATGCGTAGATGTGTTGGTTATATATATAGTTGATTGTGCTTTGGAGCAGGGTTGTATTTGCCTCGGGTAATGTGTGATATTTGCTTATTCACTCGATTTTTCATAAATGACTCTATTCCCAGATGGCGGGCGTCTTATGCAGGTTGTTGCTTGGGATGACCGAATCTTTGGCCGAGTAGCTGCGAACCCGTGAAGGTGGCGATGGTGATTTGAAGACCTCGATTAAATGCTTTTAGTACTAACTTGGAGTTTTTGTTTGTATATAATAATTATATGTTGTAAAACCCGTTGTTTGATGTTGTATTTGTATTATTATTTTTAGGTGGTTGTATGGTGTTGGTTAGTTCACCAGAATGGACAAGTTATGTTGTTTTTACTTATCATGTTAAATGAAGTCATTTTGCTATTGTGATCCCTTGTTGGTGACTCTGGGTATTGAGTTGATGATGGTCGCAGGGGCCCACAGGGCGAATTAGTTACAAAAGCGGTCACTCAAATTTCTATCTTAGGGATGATTATTTATATATGTTAAATCAAGATGAAATGCCTTACGAAATCACTAAGTCTTTATCATGTATTGGTATTCGTTTGACCTATCTTGTAGAACCTAAATAGAGAAAGAATATTTTGCAGAGTTTGGAAGAGAAATGATCAATAAGTGTGGCAAACTTCCTCTTGCTATATCTGCCCTTGGAGGTATTTTGAGGAATAGAGCCTCTTTAAAGGATTGGAAAAGGATAAATAATGATATAGATTCGACTCTAAATCAAGATCTAGGTAATCTTGGAGATAGCGGAACAATATCCAAAGTTCTTTCTTTAAGTTACTATGATCTACCCCATTTTTTGAAACCATGTTTTCTTTACATGAGTGTTTTTAGAGAGGATCAAAATATAGATCCAAAGAAGTTGTACCACCTTTGGATAGCTGAAGGTCTGATATCTAAGCGATATTGTTTAAAAGGGGAAACATTGATGGATGTGTGAGGATAGATTTTTTGAAACGCTTATATCGAAAGGTCGAAATGCACGGTATTTGCTTTCAGCAGTAAGCGGCTTGATATGGTTAGGTAACAAACATCTGATAGAAATCATATTTCCATACCACATAGTACCAATCAAGATCATAGAATTTCATACAGATCACAATCATAATCATAGCAAATTCTTATACAATAAACATATTTTCCAAAGGTGTGAGTAAGTAATTGAGGCTACATAAACCGATGGAACTAAGATTCGTATTTTGCATTAAATCTACGTAACTCACGTCAGCTGTTACATTAAGCGTTGTAACCACTTCCAAAACTCATCTTATCATGAGCAGTTCAAATATTCTTTCAACCACCTACGAGTTCATGGTAGTCAAATCACAAAATATTTGTATATACATAATACGTCGAATAGCTATTGATCGCGACTCTTTTCAAACATGTTTCAAGAGATATATCGTATATATACAATTTCTGAAAATAAGTTCTATACACCCAGCAGCGTCCTCAGCAGTACAAATTCAAAAATAATTAAGTAAAATATGAGTCCACGTTTATGAATGCCCATGATAAATATGTTATGAAAGTAGAAGAGAACTAGAACTAGTGTTGTCTTGGAAAGGAGAGTTACTTGGAGTGCGAGGAGAGTAGAGGCTAAGGCTCACAGAAACAATTAGAAGGCATGGATGTTGATGAAGCCCAGAAGATGGTGAGAGCGGAAGCTTAACTAAGGCCGGGGAAAGCGGTAGGAAAGAAGGGAAAAGGCAAGGCCAAAAGAGAAAGAAGTGATAAGGTTGTTGGCCCTGCACGAAAGAAAAGCAAAGGAGTAGTATTTTCTGAGCCTAAAATCACTATAGGAGATGACACGTTTGTTCTTGATGATGGAAAGCTAATAAGTCTAAAGAGGAGGATGTGGTAAAAATCCTCAAAAGAGATCGAAGGCTGAAATAAATGACACTTGAAATAAAGTCAATAATGAAGCCAGTTAGCCGAGAATGTTCCTAAAGTGCCAATTGAATGAGTTGATTTCTCCTCTGAAGACCAAAAGGCCAGGTTTGTGCTAGAACATTCTGTCTGAGATCATCTACAACAATCAAATCCACATTTACATACTCGATGCAGGTTTCTCACAACTATTTTTGATATTGGTCCTTATTGGCCTAAGTTAGTCAGAGAATTCATGTGCTGATGTATTTGCGAACGTGTTGATTACGAAAGTCCCATATTTCACAAGGTAAAGTTGAGGGGATATGTCTTTTAATATTAGTCATGAATTGATCGTAATATGGCGTAATCATAAATGAGGGGTTATTTGAAGTGCGACTTTGGGCGGCCGACATTGTGGGGAGGCGCGACTCGGAATACTCTTTGGGATGGCCTGCCGAGGATCAACTTCAACCTTCCTCCTTGAGTTAGAGATATGTTTGTACTTCCACGAAATTTGGTGTGGTAACTCTTGTCCTACGTCAACTGACAATGTGAGTGAGGTGTTGGGAATGGTGTTATATATTTTGGGGTCAGACCGGGAATAAAATATTGGGAAGGTGATCTTTGAACAAATTGTGGAACAATCTATTGGAAATCAGAGTATATTGTTCTAATTATGTATTTGTGATAATTATTATATGATTCATTACTAGTTTTAGTTAAAATAAGATTAAATCAGGACTAAATGTTCAATAAATAGTAATTTTAAATTACTAAATAGGAACTTCATGATTATATTATGGGTTATCTTAGAGATTAGATACAAATGCATAATAAAATTATAATAATACTAATAGTCAATTATATTGTGCTCTGACTAATATCACGAGCCCCGAACCCATTAGCATGAAGTGATGTTTAATCTTTTTTCATGTATGAAATTAAATGTGATTGCTAAATTGAGAAATTGATTAAAATCAACGAGATACTGTCCGAGTTTTACGACGATAATGTAAAATACAAATTGGACGAAACCGAATCAATTAACTTGATAGCTCAAATTGATGATTTAACAAGAGAAGCTCATTAGTGACTTGTTGACTCAATTTGTTCTCCAATTTATCTCATGATTCTAGCAAGTCCAATCGCGTGGTTCAACCGTTCCTCGTGTGGATTAAATGGAGGCATCTACCTTTTGTGGTACTAAAAGCTAAGGAATTCAAAGGAGGCTTCGTGAGAGAATAGTTGGTGAATTCCGTTGCGTTGTAAGTACTCGATTTATACACATATATGTATACATGTATTTTATATTGTAATTCCATTATATACATTTATTCGATCTTTGTTGCATTTGTTTATGTGTTAAATATGAACAAGTTGCATATTTTTCCAACAGTGGTATCAGAGTATATTTAAATTGTATATTTTCGATTACATTTTATAAAATTTGTTGTATGAACACATTTTATACCAATTTTCATGTTTACGTATTCTTCTTAATGAATATATGTTATGAAAATTGATCCATGGATTTATATGTGTATTATACGTTGTTCGGGTTAAATGTAGAATACCCGATTTTGATGATTTGAAATTAGATTTATGTTTAATGAATTAGAGGGTTATAAAATATGTTTTGATTAAAAAGTATAAAAGTTTTGTTGGTTGGGAGGTGTTGCGTGTATCAAAGATTCCACCGTTTGTTTTAGAACTCCAAAAGGGGCCGAGAACTATCTCTAACAAATTTCATAATTTTTTGATAGTTTAAAGGTATTGATTTTTTTTTTGAACTACGTGTGGCTAGGACATCCTCAACAATCATATGTGGGGAAGGGGTGGCTAGGGCATCCTCAACAATCTTAGTTGTTGAGAACTTCGTGTATTTTCCTTTGTTGTTTTTGATCAAGGATTATGTTTATTTTGAAGAATATTTTAATATTGTTATAATACATGTATGAAATTAGTAGTTCACTGTCCGAGCAATATTCTTCGTCGTGTATTTTTCCTATCTCTTTCTATTGCCTAAGTTAGCAGTGACTCACGATCGTAGAATACTAATTATTCGACCTCGGGTGGACGTGTCTAAGGTGAATTCGTTACCACAGCGTTCAAGAAGAATGACTGGAAAATGCCACCATTTCGACGAAAATCTCGAAGGCCGACTAAAACTTCTACTTAGCCTTGAGCACCAAGCCTTGACATTTTCCAGGTAAATGGGCAAATCACGAATTTGAAGTAGCATGTTAAAGAGCAAAAAAACACACGGATTTCTCAAAACTTCGGCCAAAACAAAGGCGTGGTGATGAAAGCGATTGAATTAGGATTATCCCGAATGAGGATTTTTAGCAAGCATGAGTGTGATGGAGCATTTTAAAAAAGATGAAGCTAATTTGATAGAAAAAGCTAAAGATAAATTAGCTACTTTACTGGTCAGTTAGATTGACTCAAATAGACTTTAATTATATTTAATTTCAGATAGAACTACTTTAGCCGATATTATCCAATTACAATTTACAACAATTTTATGTATATGTGACATCGATTAGTGAATGAAATTGAATTGAAAAGAATGGTTCCCTTTGATTCAGGGTAATGATTTGTAACAGTTTTGGGTTACAAATCGTACAATTTTTTATTTACTTAAAGAAACCAGATAATTAAACATTAACTATTCACTCACCCAAAAGACGAATCATAACCATTAGATTAATCTAGTGACTATGTGATATTATTCATAATGATGTGAATGGCGATATCAGTGCTATAGTGAGAAAGATAAATTTATATATATATATATATATGATGTGGTCTTGATATCGAATTCTTGTAGTGAGAAGAATCAATTTTATATATAAAACTTAAAATACGAATCATAATATATTTATATTACAAATTATGCGAATTTCAATTTCGTTTAACATATCTGTTAATATATCATTTAACGAATCACTTGATTCGATAAGAATAATCTTATTCATTATCATTAATCAACTATCCAAGTCAACACTAACACAAAGTTATTCTAAACCAAAACAAAAATGACTTCTTGGGTTTGCTCCTCAACCTCTCTCTACCCCACCCCCACCCCCACCCACTCATACCGTCTACCACCCTCATCAAAACTCACCTTCACCTCTTCTACACCCCCAATCAAAAAAACCCATCTTCATATTTCACCCATTTCAGCTTCCAATAATAGTAGTGGGAAGAATAAAAGTGAAGTAGTTATTGATGAAACTGAGGAGGAGGAAGTGGAGGAAGAGTTGCCATGGATACAAGAAAAGGCTTTAGACATAGTTGAGTTTAGTGGGTCCGTTACTCAAGCTTTACCTGGTCCACGTGTCGGAAAGAGCAAGTTGCCTTGGATTCTTGCTGTCCCATTGGCTTATTTTGGTGTCACATTTGTTATTGCAGTTATTAAGACAGTCAAGAAGTTTAATTCCCCTAGAGAAAAACGAAAAAAATTGGTAAGCTAAAAAGATTGTCCAGTTTTGGTTACTCGCAAGAGACTTTTTCCACTAGACTATTCGATTAACTCAATATTGATAAGAGTTTGAAGTTTCAATTATATGTTTATGTATGTTAGTTATAGCGTATATTTTTATCCATGTGCTATAAAGTCTAAGAATTTACATTATCTGGCTCTCCGATATGATGGAATGAATCAAAATGGCTCGTTACACGACCTAGTGTTGTTATAGTGAAGTGGTAGATACTAGATAGTGTTTGCACTTCTTTTTTTGGATCAATTCAGAAACATCCTATATAGGGGTAAAGTTGTTGCCATGGATTCTTGCTGTCCCATTGGCTTATTTTAGTGTCACATTTGTTATTGCAGTTATTAAGACTGTCAACAAGTTTAATTCTCCTAGAGAGAAACGCCGAAAATTGGTAAAAGATCGTCCATTTTCTAATTTTGATGCGTTGAATTTTTAAACTTCGAGCTAATGTATTGAACAATATTTTTATATCGAAATATAAGTGTATTGCACCACATTACTAGTAACATTGTAATTTTGGGTCGAATAACGTTGTGTGAGTGAATAAGACATGGAAGTTTGTTAATTTTGGTGTCACGTTTGTGGTTGCTGTTGTTAAGACCCTCCGGAAGTTTAATTCGCCTAGAGAGAAACGAAAAAAATTGGTAAGCTAAAAAGATTGTCCAGTTTTGAATATTGATTCTTGACTTATAAGACTTTGAAGTTTGGACTATATTTTTATGTAAGTTATATTTTTATCCATTTGATATAAAGTCTAAGAATTTACATTATCTAGCTCTCGGATATGATGGAATAGATCAAAATGGCTTGTTACATGACCTAGTGTTGTTATAGTGAAGTGGTAGATACTAGATAGTGTTTCCCCTTCATTCTTTGAGTCAATTCGGAAACATCCTATATAGGGTAAAGTTGTGTAATATCCGGCCCCTCTTACCTTGCTTAGACGGGATTTCTTCAAAGGCACTAGGGCATGTTGTTGTTAATGATGTAATATAATATTTGGTGGAGAATATAAATAGTACTAGAATTTTTAATGTGGTTTTCTATTATCATGATAGTTTCGAGGCAAATCGGAATTATTTACATCAATCAAGACTACAAAGTTTGTTAATTTTGACATTTGAAAATCAAACTGGACAATCTTATTGGGACGAGAGAGTATTTTCATGATGGTTGTTGTAGAAATATTGAGATACTGAGTTTAAGAGTGTAATGTATATATTTCCATTAGCTTGTAGTATTAGTTTGATTATGTGATATAACTTCAGTTGATCGCTAAAAGAATTATGTTGTGACTGTGAGTGAAGGCCTCAAGGGCTGTAACCATAATACAACCACTGTTGTCGGGGAAGAATTGTTGGTGTTTTTTATTCTTTATGTTGCGCTGAAGAAGGCTATAATTGGATTGTTTGTGTTTTTTATTCTTTATGTTGCGCTGAAGAATTCTTGGTGTTTTTAGTTAGATTGGTGTAATTGGTTATATATGGTTTGACCGAGTATTTCTCTTTCAGGTGAACAAAAATGCTGAGCTATGCAGATCTGTTGACGAACTGTTTGAGAAAGGACTTGACACAGTAGAGCCATCAGCTTTTAAGGAATTGATTCAAAAGGTTAGCAGTCTCGCCAATATTAGGACCCATTATGTGTTTTTCCCTACTCTACAAATTATTAATGTGCTTGATGAGTGAAAGGTTTATACACTTGCAAGAATCACACCTATCAATTCCGATAAGAAGGGGTTGTAACCTAAAACGCTGGTTAGAAATTATAGGAACACTTCTCGAGTCATTCGGATGTACACAATAGCAGAATGAACACTCAGAATGGAGGGCGCTATCCCCTGAAAACTCCGGTTATTCTTTCTTCCTTTCTTTCAGTCCAACCCAAAATAAATCAGAATGCAACTGGATTGTCTAACAGCTTTTATATCTTAAAGACCTTATCTTCTGCTTTGATTGTAAGGAAAAAAGAGAAGTTTGGATATTTGGAATTAGTGAGAAGATGATTCTATGGGCTGGAGTTCACTTGCTCATGGCCATTTCATATTATTGATGATATATCATGTTAAAAACAACTTTATGTGCCTAATCAAATAGCATCTTTCTTACATAGAAAATATTCTGATTTATTACCTTCTCAACATGCTTGTACCATTGACTTAGTTTGACCTCATTGGTGTCGCATTCCAGACAGGTTTCGAGACAGAGGATGTTTTGCGGAAGTACATTCGATATGCATTGAATGAAAAGCCATTCAATGGAGATTTGGTTAATAACTTGATCAAACTTAGAAAAGCATCCATGTTAGACGATTCTCAGGTAGTGGGAATTCTGAATGATATCTCACGACGGATTGTTAAAGATAAAGGTTAAGAACACTTCATTCCATATGTTACCTCCTTTTTCATGCTTTTGTAAACGCTCAAATGAAAGATTTATGTCTTAATCTATGGTCTTTAACCGATGTAAATACAATACTAATACATTTTGGTTGGCGGGTCAGTAGACTCGTGTTTATACTGTCCACTAGTGGCTCTTCCAGATGAACAAAATTTGTTTTATTCATCTATCTAATAAAGGTTAACATCCATTTCCAGGTCCAGTAGTTATGGACATGTCTGGATACTCTGAAAAGGGTTTCAAGAGAAAACTTGCCGTGCAAACTCTTTTTGGAAAGATCTATTATCTATCGGAGGTGAGTGCTACAAATTTGGTGAAGTTGTATATAAGATTGCTACTTTTAATGATTTCAGCCCATGAAACGATTATTTTAACTCGCTTATATTTTGAAAGGTGACTCAAAATGATTGTTTAGTGGTCATAAATTATCAAAGTTATAACAGATCTACTACAACTCCATTGCATATATACCGCAAGAAGCAACAATGCTCTATTCTTCTAGAGTTAAGTAGTATGACATATAAGCCTCCTCCACTTGTATTTTCAATTATTTTATAGCAAACTTAGGCTCTGACTTAAATATCTATAAATTCTTCCCAGAAAGCTCGGTCTTAGTTAACGTAGAATAATGAATTTTGTATTTGGGGGGATTGGATGCTATTCTGCATGCAGTATATAACTCTGATAGGTATTCGCAACTTACTCCTGTTGGTCTGTACACCATAACTGTCATCCAATTTCTTATTCGATTGTGTACTATTAGTTTCTTCAGCCTCTGTCCTGTAGCCTCGTATTTGCTCAGTTACCTTAGAGAGGCTTGGTTAATTATAGAACCCATCAAGCATCGATTGAAGTGATCTAGTGTTAGTCTAGGTCCTGTCTTTTACTGTTCCACCCGATTTGCCCTGAATCTTACTTTCGAGATTTTGTTCATAAATTGAAGCTTGGTTATACTTTGTCGGCAGCTGCATGTGTTTTGTTCAATGTCTTTTACTATTCCATCTGACCTGCCATGCACGAGCATGTTGCTTTCAATTTGTGTTCATTAATCGATGTTTGATTATCCTTTGTTGACAGCTGCCTGAGTTTTGTTTAATGGATAGCTCTTTAACTGTCAAAGAGATCTTCGGGGTGGCAGAGTAAGTTTGTTTTTCCAATGTTAGTATGTGTCATAGCTGTCTTGAACTGTTAATTGTGTTAACTCGGTGTTTGAATATTTTTCAGTGAGGATGCTGAGAAACTCAGGCTCCATACCACTTCGGAAGTTGGAGATTTGGATTCTCTGGAGAAGATGGTCGATGATTCAGATTCTGAAGAATCGATTGAGGAATCATCCTCTGAGGCTTCTTAGTTGTGAGAGGTTCACCAAGTAGGATACAACGGCCACATAAACATGTTTTGACAGAACAACAAAAGTCTTTTTAGCAAGTCTTCGAGTTTTCTTAAACTGGTGTAGGGCATTCAAATGTCTCGAGCAATTTTGCGATGCACTTGTTTGAGGGCACAGAGGTGTTTTGGTCTTGACATGTTGTCATGTTGAGGTGCTATAATTTTTTGAATGTGATCTTGGTCGAGGAAGAGAGGTCTTATGTCGAGTTGCAATAATTTTTTTGGATCTAATAGAAGTTTCTAGCACATTTCGGAAACTATATCTTTAAGATTAATGATATGGCCAGAGCAGTTTTCATAAATTTAGAGAAATATTTGCTCAAGGGACAATCTTTAAGGCTATATCAAATGTCATGTTTTAAGTATCAAAGATTTCAGTGCTTGATTTAACTCTACAGGCCAGTTGGCTGGCAATGATATAAAAATACTTGCAGTTTTGAGATATGGGTGATCAAATTGAGTCATAGTGAATATATGTGATACAAATGAAAAATAAGTGTAACTTGAGTGATGTCAAGTGTCACTTCAAAAATGTAAAAGACCCAGTGGTAATAATTAAATAAGCTAGTTGCTTGTGAAAAAGACAAATAAGGTAACTCAAGACAGCAGAAAGCAAAATAGCCAGCAAAGGTCTGAGATAGTTCAATGTCTTTAGTCAAAGAAGTTATTAGAACCATGTTGAAATGCTCAGGAGATGGATTGTTTGATGAAGAGGTGCAAGTGTCTGACTACCTCATTTTATTAGTTATGGCCCTGCATGTTGTGAATTATGGGTTTAAAACTCCCATTTCTTGTCCTTTTTAATTGGAACAAATTATGAAGTAGGACCCTGTCCATGTTATAGTTGGATTTTTAAACCAATCATATATATCATGAAATAATTGTGCACACCATTTATTTATCAGTCCTTTTTTTAATACATTTCTTTCTTTGTGGACAAGTATCATATTTTATTTCAAGCTATTGTCTTTATATATGTTTTAGGGTACATAATAAAAAAACTTCTTAATTAAAGATGAAATAAAGTATTACATGTCATTTGATGTTACTCTTAAAAATGAGGTTCTATATGACTCAATTTTATACATATACTTTACACGATTTGATCAGGTTTAACAAAAAGAATAACGTACTAGTCATGAACTTAGAGTTACACTTAATAATACACATAAATTGAACACAATTATATATAATATATACTCCGTATTTTGTAAGATCGGATTTATCTGTACTCATTTTACACTTCAACGAATTAAGCGTTCGAGTATAATTTAGAGTAGAAACTACTTGAGTATCTGACTCGCATTAAACTCGCTTACCTGACTGGCGTGATTTACATGCTATTACGTCAACTCGACGTTTATCCAATACACACATAATAAATAGTAACGGCAAGTTCCCAAATACAAAAGAGATATCATCTACCCGACCACCCCCAACTGATCCTATTCTAGGTCTAAATCGATTAAGATGATGCAATGAACATAAACATTGCGTTGGGCAATTGAGGGGTAGTGTCAGCTAAACACGAGCTACAGGATGAGGCAAAGGAACATGGGCACATGCATTCCTGTTGTGCTTAATTGGATTTTTGGATGAAAAAAACATTACTATGCATATCATTCATTAAAGTCAGTGTCATATTCTTGAATTTGAGAAATAGCCAATCTCAAATGACCCAAAGTTTTATAGTTTCATGGTGTTATTTTGACGGGGTTATTATAACCGATATTCTACCCAATCCAAAATTACTGCCGTTTTAAATCGATATATGCTTTGATTATCAATTATTAATTATTCATTATTTTAATAAATATAAAATTTATATAGTTAGGTTCGTCTTTAAAAGTTGTTTCATAATATTATTTTCTTATAATTTTTAAAATTATAATTTAAGAATAATTAATGGTCAAAATTTCACCTCAACTTTCTAAAACGACAATCATTTTAAATTGGACTCGAAAAGCAACATCTAGCAACTAAACTTCACCGCAGCCTATAATCTATATTATACTATAGTTTAAAACTGCCAAATAATTATGAGGTTTTAATTAATAAATCACAACCTATTTCTTAAGTAATAACTTATTATTTGAATCTTGTATTTATTTTAAAAGATTGATAAAATTAGACAATACACATTACACACTTATATGTTATCATTTCTCAAGTTAATGAAAAAATATTTAAATAGAATTACTTTATAATTAAAGCTTAGTATTTTTAATTGTAAAATCAAATCCGTCAAGTTAATTAAAATTGAGGTAATAGTTGATAGTTTAAACTTAATACGAAAAAATAAAAATATTAATTAAAATAAATGGAAGGAAGCCCGAAGCAGTAACTATTTTATTTTTTGGTAGAAAACGATATGCATACATACATGAATTGCATATAGTGATAATGTACATATGTATTATATTAGCATATTATTATTTGATTGAACTTGTCATACGACAGGAACAGATATACACTATACCAAGCTAATCATTTGACTCAAATAATAACTGTCCTCCCTGTTTGTATATATATATATATAGCCGTTATTATATACTGTATATTCTTCCATACATATGAGAAAATAATTAGTTTATTAGTTAAGAAAACTTGAATAATTTCGATTCCCTTTATGATTGAGCAGCTAGCTTGGATAATGGAGAATCCAACAATGATGCTGCCAATGATAATGTAAGAACTTATCATAACCTCTTCGCCTCTTGTTGCCATTATTACAACTAATTAGAAATGTAACCGGTTTACACATCTTCATACTAATAATACATTAAAAATACTATATCCAATTATATATTTTGGTCGAGAATTATAATATTTTTCAAATAAATAAACACATTTGACAGATAAATTATAATGATATTTCGAGAAACGGGTAGATATCAATTGATGAAATTTAGTTCCAACAAAATTAACAATTTAATGTTAGTTATCACCTTAACAACATTACTTAATTAATAAATTAAAGTAAATGTTCTTCCACTGTACAATTGACCAGGTAATGATACTATGACCCCTCCATTTTTATTCAAATTTGAATGCTTAGTGCTCGCCATAGATAACCTAAAAACGGTAAACGAATAAGTAATCTATCTCCCCTCGTTTTGCTATATGGATCAATTTTATTGAATATGTAAAATTTCAATATATATTAATTTAATATTTACAAATTAATTTGTAAATTGTAAACATATAAACAAGGATAATACTCTACATATATGGTGATGTATATGTTATCATACAAAGTCTAAGATTCGGATATCATATTTACCATCACGAAAGCTAGCATATTATAGCTTCCAGCAGACTCCAGTAACCTGCTCGTTCGTATCGCATCCTCAACCAACACCAACCCCCCCCATTTTTTAAACTCTCCCTAGTCGTTACAATTTAAACGCATGAATTCATAATTTTTACTTTTGAGATTCACATTGTAACAAACTTTTGGATGGACCACAGAGTAGTAATCATGATGTATGTAGTAAAGCATAATAATCACTATTCTGTCTGTCTTCTATGAATTTAAATTATTGTAGTATTTTTCAAACTACAATGCATGTGATCCTCATATAATGTTACTATTTAAGAAGTTGTCCCTAAGTCTCTGGCTTCCTATAAATAAGGGATTTGCATGTGTTCTCTCTACCCAAACAATTAAACATAACTGATACCTTTTTTCCCACACTTTGACAGTTTTATTTTAAAGAAAAAAATGGTTTCAAGAGTGGAAGAAGCAATTACTAAGGTGTCCCAAAATAAATGTCCACAACAACAACAAAAGCATCAGCAATTAGGACAATGCAACAAGGGGAAAGCTAGAAAGTTGTTCAAGAGAAGTAGTTCAAATATTGAAGAAGATGGTCTTTCTTCTGCTATTCTTTATCTTGCTTGCATTGCTTACACTACTACTCCTTCATGCCCACCCTGCTAGAGAGCTAATCATGATCATGTTCTTTTTGCTTTAATTAAGTACTTTCAATTCTTTTTTATTTTAGCTAGTTATTTCAGCTTTATTTTTTAATTATCAGTGTTCGATTTTGTTGCTTTTGTCTCTCTTTCAGTTTTATTATGAAGTTACTATATATGTAAGAATTTAATTGTATTGCTTCAAATAGCTTATTAGGATAGGTTCTTCATCGTGTTTGAGCACTAAACGATTGTCACATGTAATACTACATACTACTAGTAATTCCAAATAATACTAATAATAATTTATATATTCTCATAGTTGGTTTGTACTCACAAAAGAAATTGTACATAGATGCACTGGAGTAACTAGGATCGGAGAGCAATTGCTTCCTTTTAATTTTTCGAAAAATTTAATTTTATTAAGCATCAAAAATTATAATTTTTCTTTATTCGTCCCTTACATATATATAAAAATTCTAATTCCGTCACTGTATATCTGCATGCATGTAAAATATAACTCATTTGATATATAGTCTCAAGTAATAACTTAATCATATATACTACCGACTACCTCCATTTCATATCTTGTTGCATTTGATCAATTTTTGCATGAATGTTTTAATATAGATTCATGTAAACAAGTTATTTTTAAAAAAAAATTAAATAGTCAAAACTAAATAATCTTTATGAGCTCGAAGAAGTATTTGTCTGTAAGTTCCTAGACATTTATTTATTGATCCCTTTTTTATGTCATATTCAAAATTAAATATTTTGATTACAATTAAGAAGACTTAACCGAATAAGAAACAACAATTGCGTCTCTGCTCCTAGAATTGTTCGATTACAAAACCTTCGAAATCAAGATCATCAAGACAACTAGACATAAACTATAAATTAAAACATGAAGAATTTGGTAAAGTCTGAAACATAAAGATAATTGCAGAAGAAAACAAAAAAAAAATAAATAGAAAAAGAAATCAAGAGAAGGATACATAAACTATATAGATGAAGAATTTGTAATGTTTGAAACGAAAAATTATGTGAAGAAGAAATCTTTAAAAAACTAGAAAAAGATTGTAAGAATTCGAAAACAAAAAGAATAGTTAACCTGTCAGACAACCATGAGACTATCCCACAACTCCGAAGAGGGCGGAAACGATCATCTACTGCAATTGGCTCCGAACCGGAGGCCAAGAAGCTTTTAATCACGCTCTAATCTCACGATCATAATTCATCCACCAAGTTTGGTTTCTCGTCTCCTTAGAACTCAAGGATACAGAGGTACGAACCTATAGAACAGATCCTGTTCAAGTAAGGTCGTGACCATTAAGCTCATCGTGTCTTTTATATTATGGTCTCTTTTGTTGCACTTCTTCGATGTGGTATACTATTGAGACACATTATTTGGATGCCCTTAATAGGAATTACAACCTCGTTGGCTTTATAATTAATTTAATTAGCCCTACTTGCCATTGACTTATTATTGTTATATTGATAAGTAGATTATTACGTAATTAAAGTGCATGTATATTTTGTAGCACATACTTTTAGCATTGCTTATACTCTTAGTTTTTAGGAGAATGATTATTTTAGCACTTCAATATTTGATAACTTTGTTTCCTTTTTGTTTTGATCCATGGCTCCATTTTGAGGTGCAAATAAGGCAAGCAAGATACCGACCCTAATACTACGAATACCAAAACTTTGGATCAATCAGACGAACTCGCGTTGATACTTATTCACAACAATCTGATTTTCGACTAGGCATAATTAAAGGTTTTATGCGTGCTCAAAGGCGTAAGCGATGTAGCTAGGAGTACTTTGCATATATGAAGTACAAAGTGGAATTAAGATGGAAACAATGTTTGCAAATCATTGTTAACTCTGTTCTCTGAACAAATTGTTGACAACCATCAGAAGAGATCTTAAGCATGCAATTAGTGCTTCTGTAACAGTCCCTATTATTTGTTGTTCTCGCGTCGTATGTCAGATTTCGGCTTTGCGACCTCCACAAAAATAACTCTGCCGTCCAGAAACTGAAAGAAACATCTGAGGACTTAAATCAGATAAACAGATTACTATAGTTAAAGTATGTTGTATATAAATGGAGAATATATTGATAGCTGAAACCGAAGATCAATCTACACGGAAGCTCGAATTTCCTGTGTTAGCAACTCATGTATATCGATAAAAGAATAACAAAATAAAGTACAAGACTATGGTGCTACAAGAAGTTGATCATGCAATCACACGACGTATCTTATTGAATAGTTGCAAACGTCATGTTTTATCCAGCTGAATAATATTATGGAATGCTGCTACAACTAGAACCCCCAGAGGATAAAAATGGTCAAGGATGAGAACAGCACAGGAAGGAGTCTTCTTCATATATTATTTCAATCTATGTTGATCAATGTATGTTATAATTCGATTGAAAGAAAATTAGACAACCTCCACTTCCCAAAAGCAAATAATATATGGAAATCTTTGAAGGATGAAGTCAGGTTGCAGCAAAACAATCTAATCAGGTAAAAGAAAACAACAAATCATACCCTAAAATTCACTTCTCATGTGGTAAGCTCAAATATTTCCCCTTCAATCTCATCAACCAGATTGAAATTGATGAATAAATTCAGTTATCAGGACTCAAACGCATAGTTGTAAGCAACCAATGGCATATATTTTCTGCCTAAGGAGAATTTCCCTTATCTGATAGATTGTGGTAACAAAAGTGAAACTGAATTTGGGTACAAAAAGGAACCTTAGCAGAAGTTGAAGATGAAACAATAACCCATAGAGATATTTAATCTTGTCATTTGTCATTGCATACATACCTTCCCGTGCATGCCCTCAATGGCTTTCTTAGATTCCTCCTCTGTGGCAAAACGAACAAACGCAAAGCCCTTAGGTCTATTTGCTATTTTGTCCATGACCAAATTGACTACAAAATTTAAGGTACTGGTTAGAAAATAAAAACATAAAAGTCCGGAAGATTAAATCGAACAATCAAAACTGATCAAAACACAAGATAATCTTCATACCTTCAACAAGTTGGCCAAAGTTCTTAAAAGCATTCCTCAAGCTTTCTTCTGTTGTTCTAAATGAAAGCCCTGCAGTCTGAAGAACTTTAGGGCCATAAAGAAACAGAGAAGGAAAACTAACAATAACCAAAACCACTGAAGTTGAAGTGATCCATATTCCATATCATACAAAATAATGTTGATTAAACAAAAATCATGCCATTGACCATATAGGCATATACAATGGAAAAATAATTACAACAAAATAAATAAACGATATGAGATTTAGACCGTAACCAGCAATGAACAACGGATTGAAGAATAAAAACAACACAACTGGTATACCAACAAAGTGAAGTATTTTGGCTAACATCATCATTGGTGTTCCCAACGTTATACAGACAAAACAAGTTCAACTAAAAGATAAGGGTTCGACCTTCATGGCTCGTTTGGATCAGGGGCCTACTAGTATTATGATATACTAATACTACTAGAACTATTATGCTTGATATTTATCATGTAAAGTCCTTAACAGAGCAAGGTGAATCCATGGTAATTTTCAGTTCACCTTGTTTGGAATCTAATTTTTATTTTCACATAATATTGGTTAATGGAAGTGACATAATTAAACTCCACTAACACCCATTTACAAGTTTTCCTTATCCCAAATCGAGGAATCATGGAGGTGAATGAAATCCCTAATTATATTGCCTACCTTTTTTTAAGGTTACCTCACCTCAATTAAAACGGACCATTAGGGAAAATCTTTTTTTCTTTGGAGAACGCTAATCAAACTTCAAGAACGCTTATTCACTTATAAGGGGAACACTATCATGAAACTAGCAATCTCCGGTTTTATACATTTATCGTTTTAGCATTTGATCCAAATATCGTTTTAGCATTAGCAAAAGATACTTATGTCCTCTTGGTTGTATATGAAGACTCTAGATTATTCTTAGTACTATAACTCTATAAGTGAAATAAATTAGAACACACTCTTAATTCGTTTATTGATAGTTTTTTACAGAGTCATCTGTTACCATAACAATAAGTATAGACGACTTGGAACATGACAGTAATTAAGGCATAGTAAGAGTAAATGGTATTAAGGAGAAAATACTAAACAATTGTGAAATATGCATCCTTAATGTAGGATGACAAGTAAAAACAACCAAATTCGTTACAAAAAACGACAAGTACAAAAAAAAAACCGGAGGGAGTATGTACTACAAACTACTTACAAGTTACAACTCTAATAAATTCAGGCAATAATTCGTGTAAACATTCGAGATTTTACAATATTCTAAGTAGCGCATACACTAGTACAACAATTTATATCAACACCATGTCAGTTTGCTTCATTGAAAAACAAAGGAACACATCTACTACTTATATCAACATAAAAAGATTGTCACGTTTGGATTTTTTATGCATGTTACTATAATAATATTTGATGAAATATATCAAAATATAATAGTTTCGACTTTCGACATATTTAACTATTAATATAATAATATAGGGAGAGAGCTCACCGCTTACAAATAACTTAGTGGGTGTATTCAAACTCATTTTGGCTTCTACAGAAGAAGACGAAGAAGAAGAAATGCATGATATTGAAGTTTCTTGAAAATATGATGTCTTGTTCCAATTGCATTGGAATTGAGATTGGTTCTTGTTTTTATAAACTAGTAGTAGTTGTTTTTGTTGGTGGTGAGTTGGATATGTATTGAAGGATGATATAGATAGATGATGGGAATTCATAGCCTTTGCTTTTATTTTGTTGTGTGATGATGGCTCCAGCTTCAAGAAGTAGTGCAGATCCTCTCTACCATTCTCTACTTGCTATCTGTGTGGTCTTTGATACCATATGACTTATTATCTCAAGTTTTTTTCAAGTTAGCCTATTTAAAGTGGATATTTTTCCCACTTTTATAATAAATTGATTGATATGGTAAACTAATTTTACTATTATCTCCCTTAAAATCTCTTTTTCCATTAATTATTGACACAATCTCAATTCTCCCAAAAAGCTTCTCATTCTCCCTTAATCCCTACCAAATATCAACTACCTCTACACATCATTACAATGCTCATTTCCCATTGAAACTCAATTCAAGAAATCTCCAAAACCCCAACTACCATAAACACCTTCAAGCCAAAAAATTAAGAAAGAAGGTTAGTAATTTTAATCCTTTTTTCATTTATATACATGCATTATCATATAAAGGTCAATTATTGATTTATACATAATTAATTACATGTTATGATCAATTTTTGATATTTTATTTGGTGAAAAATTGAATCCATGTATGATTCTGAAAATTGAATTCCTAATAAAAAAATCAAATGCATAACAAAATTGATAAGTTGCATTGATATTATCCTAGTTTTATGTTATTGTGGAATTGGGTTATTGATTTAAGAATGATAGGATTAGTATGATTTAGTACAATTGGGTTGTTGATTTCCAATATTCTAACTCTACATTCTCTTACCAAAAATATTTTTTGGAGAAAAAAATTATTTTTATTCAAAATGAACCATTTGAAATAAAAATTCTTTATGCTATGTTTGGATCGGGGTGAATCAGGGAGAGGAAAAATATTTAAAATTATCCTAGGGGAAGAAAATCAGGGTGAACGAGTGAGAATAAAATAAATTGTTGGATACAATAATTTTGGAGAGGGGGAATATATAAAAATTGTGTTGTATTTATCATTCTCCTCCATTCTCCCCAATTTGGAGGGTAATGATTTTAGGGGAATGAGGGGTAAAATACCCTCTTAGGAGAAACTCATTTTTAAGTTCCCAAACAAGATTTTTTTTTAAATTCTCCTTAATCCTCCCTCATCCTCCCCAAAACAAACAAACCATTAAGGTCTATGGTGTTTTTGGTAGGTTAGACACGATCAATAATCGCCGCTATATTTTGGGTTATTTCCAATCCTTGCTATAATCCAAAGATTTTACTGCGATATGATGACCTTCATCTATTTCTGCGCTATTAGCTCATTTTTTGTTTATATTGATTATCAGAATCAATATATGTTAACACAATTCACACTCTTCGCTTTGTTATCCGCAGTGGGGGAGACATCGAAATTATAACTTAAAATGATGATGTAAATGAAGATAAAAAATAAATCCCACTGATGAAAACACATGGGTAATGAAGTTTAGAAATAACCCGAAAAAAATGATAAGACCCTCATCGTAGGGGCCCCTACACCACCCATGTCCTTGAGTTACATGTAGTAAATAAATCGCGGGATATGCTTCTCGCGCCGTGGTACTAGAATATCCCTGCTACTACTTCAATACAAGATTCGCCACTCTGTACCGAACCCACACCGCATGAAGAGGCGAGGATCCTATTTAAAGCACTCTTGCTCATTTACCACTGAGCTATGCCCCGCGGACAAGTTTAGAAATAACCCGAATAAGTTTGAACATGGTAATTGTCTCATCCCACTTTTAAAGTTATATGAGTAATGAGAAGTTAGCAAATACCCCAAAATAAGTTATGTGATGGTGAATCGCTTTCATGTCCCACCGAGCACGGTATACGGGTTATAAGATGTATCCATATAACTCCGAATAATCGACTGCATATTTTATCAATAAGGAGTGATATATATACAAGTGTATAATCTTAAAGGCTGTAATCTAACTATTATATTATTATTAATAATATATACATAGTCTGCTAATATTTAGCATATTTGAGGTAGTAATCCTACTACTGTTACTAACTCCCGACGGTTGAACTTATTGCAAATTCTTGAAGCATATAAGATTTATCGGGAACTATAAAATATTACACATTCTTGACAATTTATGAACAATACTTTTGGTAATTACTCATAAAATTATGACAGTAAATATGGACTGAGGAATATGCTTCAAATTTGTGATGATCTACTATCATCAGGCACAATGCACAACCTTTATCTAGAGCTTCCATTTGATCGGTTCGTTCCGCTTTTATAGTATGAACCGAACCGACCTAGTCGGTTATGTTGAGATGAATCCAAATCGTTCGGTTCTCGGCCGGCCCGACAAATCGTCTGCCCGGCTCTAAGTTATTTTCGTTTTGTCTCGGTTATTTTCGTCTGCTCCTCGGTTATTTTCGGTTATATATATATATAATGGTTTTTAATTTTTTTTAATTAAAAATTAATCGGTTCTAGTTTGCTCCCTCGTGGAAATCTCGAACCGAACCCGAAATATTTTCGGTTTTGTATTTTTCTCGAATCCCAAATCGTTCGGTTCCAATCGTTCCTCCACTGCTATTTTCGTTCCTGCCCGGCCGGTTCGATTCGATTTGTATTTCGCTTATCTCTACTTTATCTATATTCTAAATAATAGTTGGGCCTCTAGTGACCAAATTCATGACGTATGACCTGCTTTTAGAGATGTGAGTATGTGACTTGTAACCATTTACAATGGCCTGTTTAATAAAAAAATTCAACTGTTGAACTCACACAATGGGTTGTTGAAAAGTAATATGAATCCAGGTGTATTAAACATAGTTACAAATTCTTAAACTCTGCTGAATTCTCTCTCACAGCAGCCCAATAGAGTTGTAAATGTGGCGCTCTTTTCCTTTTGACCGCGCGGGCGCATGGGCCAACAAGGAGAATTTAGTGGGATAAGGTGACACGGGCAGCTTTTGATCTAAGAAGTTTAATTTTCATATTTATTGTCTCATCTTAATTATTTGGGTATCAATTATTTGATTAATAAATTAATTTTTTTTTAACCAAAATTAATATTTTTTTCTCTATAAATAGAGACCACTTCATTCACTTGGATATAAAAAATCAAATTTTTCAATATAATTATTATATTATCTTTTACTAAACTTTTGTTTTTAATCTTTAAATATCTTTTTAGTGAAATGGATCCTAATAATAATGATTTCAATAATCAAAAGTCGCCTAATTACCCTTTTAGCTATCAAAATCCCACTAATTATCAATTTGATAATCAATCTTCCAATCAACCACGTCCTCAAAATATCCCAAATTTCGGATTTCCACCAAATTTGCCCAATTTCAATATGCCTTCAGGTGTACCGAATTATCATCCCTATTATGCATCTATGATGCAATATTACTCTCAACCACCTTCTTATAATCCTTACATGCCCAATTTCATAAAAAAATATAAAATAATATAAGTAAATAAGAATATTAGATAAAAGCGGTGGGGTAGGTGTTGAATTTTATTAAACAACCAAATTATCAGATTGGGTGGTAAAATTCCTGAAAGTGAGTGTCAATTATTATGGAAGAGAGAGAAGATTTACGCGAGTATCGAATCGAAAATGGCGGCGTTGAATTTTGTTACTGTAGATAGTCTAAATTGTACTCTTTACCGCCTAATCGATGAGCTGAAAATTATATCGCTGAAAAGATAGAAAATTCTACATTTTATGTTTTCAATTATTCATTTACTGAAATATTTATAAAACAAAATGATAAAAAGTAAACATATGATTTAAACAAGTAATTGTAGATCTTGAACCAATATTGATGTTATTAAATATTAAAAAATGATAAAATTTGTTACACATACATGTTCTTCATATTTAGTTGTAAATTTTATATATTTTTTTTTGGAAATGCTTTATGATCATATTCATTTTTTGAAATATTTATAAAACAAAAAAAAATGAAAGACTATGATCTTAACAATTAGTTGTAAATATTGAATGAATATTAAAGTTACGTGATATTCATAATTAGTAGTAAATTCTCTATATTATTTTGTTTGAAAATGTTCTATAATTGTCACAATATCACGGTTTAAATCAAATTTGTTTTTATACATGTGACAAACTAAAATGAACTCATAAAATATGTCTAAAAACACATGAATTTTCTATTATTTTCTATTAACTAACATGAACTCACTTGAAACAAATCGTAATTCGCACGATAAACTAAGTGGTGTTTCTAGTTTGTTTGTTTTCTTATTTCAAATAAATTCGATTTGATTCGGGTTTCTTCTGGTTTTTTCGATTTTATTCAATTATATACTTTTGTTTTTCCATTTTATCAATTTTATTTCGAATTAATTTTTTACTCTAGCGAGCCCACACATTTTTTGATTCGAGTACCATCGATATTTTTAATCAATCGCTAATTAAACTTCATAACCAATTTTAATACATACCAATTTTCAAATCAATTGAGTCTATTTTAGAAAGGAATCAAATTGTTGGAGAATCCTGTTCGAATCGACTCGTTAACAGCCCAACACTTAATATTAACTCAACAAAGTCGTCCTCAACATCTTCAAAAGCAGCAAAACCCTAAACCTAATCCTCTTTCTTCAAAAATATATAGTGTTCATAATCAATTTTATTCACTTTTAATAAAACCCCACAATTATTTTCGATGGGTTTAAAGAGGAAAAATAATGGTGATGCTGAAGAAGAAGAAAATGAAAAGATGAAAAAACCCAATAATAATAATGAAGAAAATGCAAGAAAAACTGTATTACCATCTACAATAAAGAATAAAGAAAAGAGGTCTGCAGTTTATGCGAAGCTTAAACAGCAGAAGAAAATCGAGAAGCGTAAGCAGACTAAGGCTCGTGATGCTGCTGAAAAACAAGCTATTGAACTTGGTCAAGAGGTACTGTATATGTAATGCTTTATTGAGCAATTTGTCCCAAAAATATTGTCCAGTTTTCAATTTTTGTAGTTGGGTTTTTGGATTTTGAAGTGAATTATTTGATATTTGATTCAACTTGGTCAAGAGGGAAAGTATATTTAATGTTTGATTGAATAATTTCGTAACTTGTCCTGAAAAGATTGTCCGGTTTTGAATTTTTTATTGTTGGGTTTTTAGATTTTGAAGTGAAGTATTTGATATTTGATTGAGCTTGGTAAAAAGGTAATGTATGTAACATTTAATTCAGTAATTGCATAATTTGTCCCAAAAAGATTGTCCAGTTTTTAATTTTTATGGAAGGGTTTTTAGATTTTGAACTGAATTATTTGATATTTGAATTTATTAATTTTAAACTGAATTATTTATTATTTGATTGGGTAATTTAAGTGAATTATTCTATATTTGATTGATTGGTTTGTGGGCTCAATTTGTCCCAAAAAGATTGAATTTTTATGGTTGGATTTTTTAGATTTTGAAGGGAATTATTTGATATTTGACTGAACTTGGTCAAAAGGTAAGTATGTAACATTTAATTGAGTAATTTCATAAGTTGTCCCAAAAAGATTGTCCAGTTTTGAATTTTTATGGTTGAGTTAGGAAATTGTAAACTGAATTATTTGATATTTTATTGACTAATTTGTGCACTCAATTTGTCCCAAAGTGTCGAATTTTGATGGTTTAACTTAAGATTTTGAAGTAAAGTGTTTTTGTATGTGCTGTCTAACATTTGGTGAAAACTATTTAATTGAGCAAATAATATTTGATTGAGTGATTTGGGTACACGATATGTCCCGAAAGATTGTTAATTTTGATCATTGAAAATCAAACTGGACAATCTTTTCAGATGGAGGTAGTATTTGATTTGTGAATTGTATTTGAATTCAATTGAGCAATTCATATTCATAATGGAAGTGTGAAATTTGAATTTATTTGTAACTTGTATTTGTGTATGCAGCCTCCACCGCGACAAGTCCCTAAGACTATCGAGAATACAAGGGAGTTCGATGAAACTGTCTGCAAGCCTGATGACGAAGAGGTGGATTTCTGCTGATACCTTTTTTTGGTTGGTGTGTTTTTGGTACCATTTTGTTTTTTCCCTCGTTGAAGTTCATGGGTATCTTTCATTGCTTGTTTGTAGCTTTTTGCTGGTAATGATGCGGATGAATTTAGTTCAATATTGAAGCAAGGATTCACTCCCAAGATACTGCTTACAACCTCCCGCTTTAACTCAACTGTATGTGTGTTTGTTTTGTTTCTCAACCTCACATTGTTTATAATCTTTATACAAGATTCAATCTTTACGGTACCAATTTTGTTTACTCTTTCTGGAAATGTGTCGGTTGGTTGGCTATTGCTCACGATTGATTTATTGCAGAGGGGACCTGCCTTTATTTCTGATTTATTAGCTGTGATTCCTAATTCTCAGTATTACAAGAGAGGAACGTATGACCTGAAAAAGGTTTGCTTTCGACCTTGGTGTAAAATTACAAATAGCTGCAATGCTATATTGGGTTTACTATCTTTTTTTAAACTTTGCAGATTGTTGAGTATGGAAGGAAAAAGGACTTCACTTCTATAATAGTCGTTCACACTAACCGTCGTGAACCAGGTTGCTTTCTTTGCTCTGCCTTATTCTGATCCTCCTGATTCGTTCTTCCTTTCTCATTGTTGTAGGTATTGATTTCTTTTTTGTGACTGCAGACGGTCTCATGATTATCGGTCTACCTGATGGACCTACTGCCCATTTTAAACTGTCAAATCTGGTTTTGAGGAAGGATATAAAGGTAAAAAAAGTACATAAATGTCTTGGAATTGTTAGATTTCTGAACAATGTTAAGACTTAGCACTCTGCACGAATAATTCATTATTTGAATTATAACTTTGAAGTACAATAAACTAAGTATAATGTAGTTAAACTAAGTATCACGATATCGAATTATCCCGTCTGGTAATTATATCTGAAGTCCATATGACAAGCAATCCAAATAAAGCTATTGAATAAGAGAATGAATTGCCATTTCCTTGTGACTAGTTCCTAGCTTACATATGTTAGTGAGTGTTATTGTAGTAGCCCATGTTAGCTAACATTTGTAGCTCACATGTTTATCAAATACTACATGTTTAGAGATTTTTCTTCTTTCACTCAGCTATTTGTCCTATCTTGTAATAATCTGACTTGAGACTTGACTATTTACAACTTACATCCTGGCCAACTAAATAGAATTGCTCATATATCAATAATAATTATATAGTTGATGTACATATTATAGGTGACAATAAGCATGGTGTATTCTTTATTTATGTTCCATATTATTTAATGGCATACCTGTAAATGATTTACCATGAATGATCCTGATATTATTACAGAATCACGGAAATCCTACAGGCCACAAGCCTGAGCTGGTGTTAAATAACTTCACAACCCGTTTAGGACATCGTGTTGGGAGGTAATATCTCATCATATTTTAATGCCGGGTGTCCAATTTGTTTCTAGTGTTGTAATATAGTGGTATTTAACATTTTGTTGTTGTATGGAGGCGTGAGCACTCCCTAGGCCCTTACATAATTTTCAGCTTTATGATATTTATGTTTATTTTTCAAATTTATGACGATATTTGTTTCTTTGACATATGAAATAGTGGCTTACGTATTAGAATAATGTTTATCTGTAATGAATTATAAGTCCAGTAAATTTGGAGTACAGATTTATAGTTAAAAAGATAAGCCATTTCTGCTCTATTTTGCCTGTTTCTCAACTCGGAATTAATGTATTTCTGTACCTCTACTGAATACATATGTTCATAGCTACTGATATTCCTAGTTGTAATATTGTTAATATCGGACCTCTGTGTTTCAACCCACTTGTATCAACCGATAGAGACAATCCTGTTTATGATGTTCGATCACAGAGGACCCATGGTAGTATGGATCTAATTCATGGTGCCTCATAACAAATCTTACCAATGTAGCCTATCTTCCAAGTGATGAGGTGTGATGAAAAAAAAATAACTGATGACAAAGGGCTGTCTGTATGTATCACCTCCTTGGGTGGGGTGGGGTGCTGTAATTGTTCTTAAACCACATGTTTATGCATCCCCTCCCACTATATTAGCGATATTTATGTGACACTTTCTATAATGTAGATTGATACAATCACTTTTTGCACAAGATCCTGAATTCCGAGGTCGGCGAGTTGTAACTTTCCACAACCAGCGTGACTTCATATTTTTCCGTCATCATCGGTAATATTCTTTTGATATTTACATTTTGTTTACTCCTCCATGGAAAGGATATCCTCATCTATGATTCTCTTCTCACAACTACTTTTTGATGATTGAAGTTATATTTTTGAGGCCAAGGAAACGAAGGATGAGGACCCCAAAAGTAAGAAAAGCAAGAGTGAGCCAGATGCAATGAGTATTCAGCGGAAAGTAAAAACACGGCTTCAGGTTAGTTGTTTTATTTCTTTCCATTTCATTTTTCATTCTTATCTCTATTCTATAGAACATATAGTTCTTGTGGATATAGCTAGCTGCCTCCTACCCCGAAACAAGAATGATTGAATAACACGGTAGAGAATAATTATCGAGCATGTTACATTCTATGTTCTTAAGAGTACATGCTAAACATTTACTTTCGCCGTAATGTACCCTTTGATGCTTGAGCGACATCGATGAAACAGACTGGTTCACAATATTATTGCGCATTAATATATTGGATCTCTTTCTTAATTCTGTGTTTTTTTAGTTCTGTTTAATTCATAATGTATCATATGATGCAAAACAAATTGTGGTGAACTGTTGAGTGTGAAAAGCATTTGAATTTCCATAAAACTGTCTGTCAATCAAGATTCAAGTGGAGTGAAAGAAAATATTTAGATTTATGGGTTTTGAAGTCTTTCTGAATAACATTTAATCCTTATTTACATGAGAAAAGATACAGATTCTTAAACACGACCTCACTGTTTATTGGACTATTCACTTGATTAAGTCCACCATTGACCAATGATCAGATCACACCTATGAATTTTATTTGGTCCATATTGTTTCTTTTCTACTGCTTGTTGGCACTGTGACTTGAAAATATCCGGTTATTTCAGGAGTCGGGGAATTGTTCGAATAATTGCCACTGGCCACGTGTTTATCATCCATCATGCTATTCTAAATTCTGCAGGAATGCGGTCCTAAGTTCACGCTAAAAGTTGACCAGCTCAGCATGGAACTGATACCAAAAGTGGAGAATACGAGTGGGTTCATTAAGGTATGTTACATTGTTTTTGTGATGGTTATCTTAACAATGTTTCTCCGTATGGCAAGAGGGCAATCATCTGATTGTTCTATTTTTTAACCTTTTCTACTCTTTTTTAAATGCAGCCGGAAATGGATACCAGCCGCAGGAGGTTTTTCTTGTGATCTCGTTTTAATGACATTTGAGTTGTATTGTAAGACCATCAATTTTGGCTATAAGAGGCACAGACCTAAATTAAAGAAATAGGACAACCAATGTAGTTTAATATTCATTGACTGGCGTTCCACCTCAGATAATAAGCTCCTAATATATATTTTTCGGTTAGCAAGATGAAAGTATCATTATGCTGGTTTCCTTCAGAATGAATAAATTGTGTTAGCATTTCATGGGAAATTTTTCTATTCAGGATTATATTTTGGGTTCTAAATTTTATATTCCTCATTGGATGCATGTAATTTAATTGCTAATATACTGTTGATGAGTTATGTTTTAAAAGGCTTAAGTTTCAGAATGGATTTAGAAATTATTTTTGCATGCTTCATATAGTAACCAAATGTGTATGAATTATGGTTACAAAAATCAAAATGATAAAAAAAAGGGTTATCATTTTATTTATTTCAGGCTCCTTATCAGGTATGCTTTATTCAAAGAAGTGTACAATGATATTATACAATATGAAGCATGCTAAAAAGAAGTTCGAGGTCTAAGATGGGATTTCAATCACTAAAATCTAATCTCAAACAAACAATCACAGGACGGTTCTACCATTATCAAGGCATTCATGGAAGTCACTCACCCCTCTAATCGGAAAATGTAAGCCTGACTGCAATCGACTTTCTCTATAACCTCTTCAAACAGTGTACCAAAATAAGGGCAAAGTTCACCATTTCGATTACATATTTCAAAATGACTCATTCGATCATACATGTTTTAAAAAAAATTCCACTTGACCATTCCATCATAACGGACGATAAATTTGATTTTTTGAGCAAATTGACAGGATAAAATTATCCAACATTCATTTTTTAGGTAATTTTTCAATTTTAATGAAATTTCATGACAAAATTTATGCTTGAACTTATTTTAAATAACAATTTTAAAGCTTTGAATCTTATGGTGAATAGGAGAGTGGAGATTGGTGAGGTTCTTTGAGGTAAGGCAAAAAAGATCAGATTTTGGGGTTCAGAAGATGAATTGGAGATCAAGTTTTGAGTCTTTGCGGAATCTTATTTGGGCTTGTTTTGCAGACCCGTACTTTGGTTCATAGTCACGTCTTTTGTATTTATCAATGTGGCATATTGAATTAATGTTGATTGAATTAAAATTCTTGTATTTGGTTTTTGTCTTTTGGTGTCTATGTTTTGAGATTAGGTTTAGTTTCATATATGGTTATTCGCGTTGATAGGCGATGATTGTTGATGATGAACAGTAAGGGTAATTGTGGAAAAATTAAAATAAATGATTGTTTATAATATTTGTGTATTATTTAATATAAGTTCAAACATAAATAATTGTACCAAAATTTCATTAAAATTGAAAAATTACCTTAAAATGAGTGTTGGATAATTGTATCCCTACCAATTTATTCCAAAAGTCAAACTTGAAATCTTTTATAACAGAATGACCAAGTGGAACACTTTTTGAAATATGTATGATTGAATGAGTCAATTTGGAACATGTATGACCGAACGAGTCATTATCCCTTAGATGTTTAATAACCGTGCAAATTAAAGACTTCAATTGAGTTTTATTGATAATTTTGTCCCTAGCTTAATTAATTTATATATATGAATCATATATTAAATAAATAATATTGTAATAGATGAATAATAAATAATATGTGTATTATTAACTAAATTATAAATAATAAAATAAAATAAATTAGATTAATGAATAATGAAAATATTAATAAATATATATGTCACCGAATAAATAATAACATTGAATTGTTAGTTTTGGAGAGAATTATGAAAGTATAAATGAGATGTGAAGAGAATTTTGCAGAGCATGTTTATAAAAGTAAACTTTATCACTTTAATTTTGTTGGTGAGTTATAAAAATTAATTCTATGAATTTCAACCTAAAAAGCTCCTAATATTTTTTATAAAAAATTCAAGCTTATTCATTCCTTAAAATAGTTAGTTATCAAACTTAATAAACAAAGTATTAAATTAATTAATTTAATATCTTATTAGATTTAACAAACATTCCTTAACTGAACATACTTCATTAAACGTAGACATAAGCCAATCCTCAGTTGAATCATATTTCAATTTCAATCTCAACGTTTGTTGTTTATTTCTAAAATTTTTTTTGAGTACATAATTCATTAAGAATATAATTTTATGAAATTCACTTTAGTCTTTAAGAACATATAAAATTTAACTCAAATATAAAATTTCCCAATTAGTTTAATTTGCTCACACTGTTAATGAATTATATTCTTAACCTTTTTTATAAAATTTTCGATAACCCTACTTAGATAATATTTCCTTGAATATAGTGAACATCATTCTCAACCTCCAAACCAAAACTTTCCATTTTGGGACGTGGAAAAGAAATTGTGAACATAAGTCTATCCCTACATTTTTGTCTCTTGTGATGATACCAAAACTTTTTGCAGAATGTGTATATTGGTTCCCCTTTTCAGATACGTACACAGTACACTAATACACTCCATCTTTTAGAAACTAACTTACTAACCCAGATCATTCAAACAATAATCACTTTACAATGTCTTCTTCTGAGAACCCACCAAACAAGAGGAAAACTCGTTCAATGTCTTCTTCTGAAATTCCACCTGAAAGCAAGAGGATAACTCTTGCCATGTCTTCTTCTGAAATGCCACCCGAAAGCAAGTATATAAATTTCGTACTACGTCTTTCTGAAGTGCCACCCGAAAGCAAGAGAACAACCTGTCTAAACGTCATGAGCTCAATTACTTTTTTTGTTTCTTTGCTCGTTCATTCCGTAGATTCTTTTTTTATGTTAATGTGTATTGAATTAAAGTTCCCTCTTTTCTTTTTTCACCTCTGCTTGTTGAATTATCAATCGATCCTTCATCCTTTGTCCCAAATTAGTCACCTCTGCTTCCAGTCATTTGTTCCAGCAAGCGCTCCGGCAACTTTAATTTATTATTTTTATGTTAATTTGTTCTCCTAGGAAAATTAAGTATTTGAGTTCCCAAATAAGAAAAAATAATAAATTTCCGCCAATTTCCATTGATTCCCCTCAAAACAAACAAGAGATGATAAATTTATGGTATGCCCAACTTAGCTTAATGTCATTCAATAGAAAATTAACAATACAAATACATATGATAGTCCTAACACTATATTGTTTTAGCCTGCAAAGTAGTGTGGACTAGTAAGCAAAGTACTGGTATTAAATCTGCATTTTTGGGGATGCAGATTAACATAAAAAGAATCTTCACAAAATGAACAAACAAAGAAACAAAAAGAAGGAATTGAGCTCACTTGACGTCGGAACGAGTTGTTCTCTTGCTTTCGGGTGGCATTTCAGAAGAAGACATGGCACGAGTTATCCTCTTGCTTTCGGGTGGAACTTCAGAAGAAGACATGGCACGAGTTATCCTCTTGCTTTCAGGTGGAATTTCAGAAGAAGACATTGAACGAGTTTTCCTCTTGTTTGGTGGGTTCTCAGAAGAAGACATTGTAAGTGATTGGGGAAGAAGACACTGGGTTCTCTTGTTTTGTTTTGAATGATTTGGGTTAGTAAGTTAGTTTCTAAAAGATGGTACAAGTATACCGGAACACTGCTGAAGGAGCATTATGTCTTCATGAACTTTCTTTGCAAATGCCAAACTACCATTTATTCGGTGTCCCATTGGGGCGGTATGCAACACTTGTTTCCCCGTTATTTGCTTCCAAATAATTCCTGAATAGATCTGAATTCATTAACATTGATTATCATCTGAACTCATACATAAGACTGTGACCTATAATATTCATTTATTTTGGGTGTATGATCATAAACCCGAAATCTCTCATTCCCCTGGCATACGTCAAACCCATCACTAAAACACCAAGTCCAGGAAATCCGACTACTTTACTAATCCAAAATTCATTCTCACTTTTAATTTCTTAGTGTCCAACTTTTCGAGTGTACATAACACAAAATTTTACTTTATCAGCATAGTTACCTATTCAACACTAGAAAGTAGAAACAAATCATTGAATTTCAAAGCAAATCTCAGTCATGCTACCTGCTTCTTCTGAAGATTGTGGAAGGGAGAATAGACCGGGAAAAATAAACCCAGGTTCACCTGGAACTGGAACCTTTTCCAAACCTAGGTTTATTATAGCCTTTGTCCCTTCAGCGAACGTCCTGCAGGCCTCAAGCCGCTTTAAAGCTATATTAATGTAAAAAGTCAAGTAGATAAGGAGCTTATCGGCTGAAATTCTGATGTCTGAAGAATGTAATTGCCTCATCAACAATATCAGTACTCTCTGCATACAATTAATAAAGCAATACGTAACTGAACGAAGTACTGAG
>JADFUC010000351.1:0-61282 GCA_019722365.1 Lithospermum erythrorhizon
ATCAGGTACTTCGTTCAGTTACGTATTGCTTATGCGAAATATTATTATCATCGAATTTATTTATACCCGTTTCAGGTTTCGCCCACCAACGAAAAATTTAATTTTTTTTAAATTAACGGAGTTGTCTGATTTTATCGAACCTCTCTTTCTATTTCCGCAAGTGTTCTTGTATCGCCGTTTGAAATAATGAAATTAATCATTAATTTCAAATTATAGTTCTTTGTGCACTCAACTTTACAAGTGATTGTCTGGCCAAGTCGAATAATATTGCTTAACTGGTTCTCTGAGCCATAAGCTTATGTTACATCACAATTCATAGACAAGGATTCATCATGTTGGTGGCTTAAATACCAATAGCGAATCTACGATATTGTAGATACCTGATACTCAAGATCATCAGCAGTTTTTCTCAATTGAGTTCTAAAAGAGATTAACCTATTCATTTAGAACTTGTATGGTGGCTAAGAGACAATAAAACATATTAGTCTTCATAGTAAATCGCTTGAACCCTAAACTCGTATAATGTGTCCACGCATGAATTAAGTCAAGTCTTAAATAATTTTGGAATTCAATGTTTGTCTTTTATTAGCATACAACCATTTTCAATGGCTTATGAAGGAAAATGCATTAGCATTTCTGGCTATATTACCGCGAGTCTATGGATTCTCCTTAACTTGTTTTATTTCACATAATAAAGTTATGTTTTAATTTTCCCAATTAACGGTGAATAAAATAGGTAAATTTAGTGTGCCAATCATAAAAGGAAATATGCAATTATAGATAGTGTAGTTCAAAAATAATCTAACATATTTTACAAATAAATGTAAAACATTATACTCGTACTTCAAATCTCACAAAATGTACAAGGTATCCAAGATCCGTTGTAGTTGGAATCCAAGCGACAGCAGCTGCGTACATTATGAATCGACCTGATGGTAGATTAACTAATCGATAGGTGTACCACTGAAACAACTCTTTAGATTACATTAAGCTCTAGCAGGGTGCTGCAGATCGTGTATCACAGGCCCATAACGTTAGTGGAAATCACCAGTTAAGCAGCAATTAAACCAATTTGTTGGTTGGAATGATCATCGAAAGCCCCTTGGCGTTGGTGGAAATCAACTACGACATGATCTGATATGCGTACTATCATATTTAGTCTGTTTGCCAGTAATAGTATGCTGGGTAAAATAGTGATAAGTTGCACAACTTTAAAATTAGCTTGATACTTTTCTTAAATTTAATGTGAGATTAATATTATTTGATTATTATTTAACATGTATAATGTAGCATTACTCAAATAATATGTGCATAATGAATAATAAAAGCAAATAATACTAGCGTCCAGTATATATGATATGATCCTAAAAATAAATAGACCTATTACAACAATTTCTGGCGTAATACTAACATAAGGCCGTATTTGACATTTGCAAAATACGGTCTTGTATTCTTCCAACTTACGGGAAACTTTCAAGTTCGTAGAATAATAGATCTGGTGAGCGACATCTTGATACCTCCTTGGCAAGTACATTTGTTGTTAACTTGACTAATACAACCACGCGAGACTTGTGGGTAAAAATAAATAAATAAATAGGACTTCATTTGATCGTTTACAACTTGAATAAGCAGTTCATAGAACCGTATTTAAATCGATAGAAACTAGGTCATATCCCAGTATATCACTTTTTTCGTTCCATTCTGATATAACCATACGAAATTAACTCACATAACATCCCATTTAATGAATATGCATTAAAAAGAAAGAAATAAATCATGCAATCAATACATATCCATGATAAGATATATGTAATAACCCGTTCCGTAGTAATATTATTGGCAATAGTATACTAGTTGCTGGGTGGACTATTTAGGAAAAATAAAAAATTTCGAAGTTGAATAGTTACGTTGAAAATACAACGAATGGAATTCAGTTAATTAGTACATTTCGGTATTTATAATTTTTAAAGTTGTAGTCGAATAGTAATGATATTAGTTGGGTAGTAATATAATTTGAGGGTAGAAATGTTAATGTTTGGGAAGTTAGTTGTCGAGATAAGTTAAATCGAATATCGATTGAATTAAACGGTGGATTTTCACTACATAATATAATTTTGTCATTCCATTTACTGACAAGCAAGACCCAAAAACCAAATCCCATCTCTTCCCCAACCCCAATCATTGAGTCACTCACTCCCCACTTGGATTTTTTTTCGATTCTTCACAAATGCCCCGAGCTTTGGGCAAATTTTTTTGGAGTTTCCCTCACCATCTTCTTGAATGAGGTTAGAAAGTTGTAATCTTTTTGAGTATTTCTTGAGTTATGAGAATATTGACTTTGTGATTTGGTTTGACACTTGAGTTTTGAGTTTAAATTGGTATAAAATTATCATCTAAGCTTAGATTATGTTGTAGGAAGTGATAACCTTTCGATTTTGGAGTTGAAATGTGTTGAGATGCATAGTTGACTTCGTTGACTTTTGTAAAAGTTGAATATTATTGAATGCAATTGCGTGGGTGTATAATTAATGTTTTAAAAAGGTGTATAAGAATGCATGACCGTTCAAATACTAGAGATAGCGAAGTTATGGGCCTTTTTAGCTTTCGTTGAGCTTTTTGAATAAAGCGTAATTTTGTAAAAGTGACTGGATTGGAAGTTAATATAGTTGTTTTGGAGTATAAGTGGTGATTTTGGTGTTGATTGGATGAGAGTATGTTGAGGTAGGATTTTGTAAGTTGATTAATATTTGGGTTTTGATTAAAGGTTGTTAGAAATGGATTAATTAGTTGGGGAATTGATTGTTTGATTGATTAGATATTGTTTAGAGTGTTGGTATTGGGGTAGAGGAAGGGGGCCGAGAATGTTTATTGTTGGGGTGGTCCGGATTTTGTCGTTTTATTAGTCGTTTAAACACGCGTAGTAATATTTCCACCTAGAGTTGTTAAGTTGATAATTAAATATGGTTGCGAGTTGGAAATAAAAACTAAAAAGAGAATTAATAATAGGAGTTGTAATAATTATATTTTCGGGTGTTTTGATTAGACGCGGAACGTGGGAAAGACACTTGGATCGATTAGGCGGGACGTTTCTTATTGCTAACCAAGGTGAGTACTAATCTCACGTGAGTTTATTTATCGCTTGTATATGTATATGTTATTGTACTTGTTGGTTGTCTTGAGGATATGTTCACTATTACTTCACTGTAGGAGATAATGTGTGGATGTGATGGTTATATATTGTTGATTTTGTGCAGGCTTCGGGTTGTATTTTCATCTTGTAATTGATGATTTTGGTGTTTTTGTTGGAAGTTGTTTATTTCACTTTGTGTTGGGTGCATTAATGCGTTGGTTTCTTGAGTCGAATATGTGTTTTGAGGAGTTGTTGATATATGTGTGGGTTGTATGCTTGCCGGTGTTGTGCCTTATACTATGGTATAAGTGTGGAGTAGTTGATGTATGTTGAGTTTATTATCCATTATTTGCCTTATACCTCGGTATAAGTGCGGTGTTTAACCGTACCTGGAGTACACAATTTGGTGATAGCTTATGTCGATGGGCATAAGTTTCTCCCTGCAGGTTGAGGTTGATTTTATGCGCATTAGTTGTAGAAATACGGATATGAGTTGATATGAGTTGTTATGAGTTGACATGAGTTGGTTGAGTTGGTTGTGTTGTCTGATTGACACCGTTGCTTGATCGATTGGTATTTGAGTTGATAGAGTCGTTGAGTCGATTGAGTGGTTTTTAGTTGTAGTGTCGGGTAGTTTATGTTGAGGTTGTGGAGTTGGGTCTATTTGGTTGTGTTACGTTGTTTAGAATTCTCGATGGTGTTTTTGTGATATGTTTATGACTTCTCGTCATTGGTTATGGATATGATGTTGATTATCTTAGATGTTGCCTTGATGAAATTATGTCGAATTATGTTTGGGTTGATCATTAATAGTATTATTTGGTTCTCTTCTAGGATCTAGGTAGATATTGTCGTTATACCTCCTGCTTGTTAAAAGCGGGATTAATTAATGGTTGAGATAACTTTTGAATGAGGATAGTAGGTATAAACATTTTAAACAAAGTTACGTCTAGTTACCAATGATGTTTGATGATATTTTATAAATGGTGGAAATTTGAATTCAAATGTGTTAGTAGATAAGTTATGATCTAACCACGACGTTGATACCGTTAGAATAGGTTAAGTATATACTAATTGAAGAATATGGTGAGATAATTCTGTACATAAGTTTACCTTGATTCAAGACATAAGTTGCTAAGTTGTATTAAGATAATGAAACGATTTGGAAGTTCTCATGATAAACATTCAGATGTCCTAGGAGGTGTATAGCTATATTTGGGAGTAGCACTTTAAGGTGAACTAAAGATAATAGTTGAGTCGTTATGTGAGTTGAATACTGTTGGGAATTTGCTATATACTTAAGAAAGATAACAAATAGAGAGATATCTCCTGTGATTAAGGTGTACTGTGAGTAAGTTGTTGACATGGTGTGGGTTATCGGTGTTAGTTGGAAAGCCATTAAGGAAAGATTTGTCTTGTCGAGGGTAGAATATCAAATATAACACTTGAGGTGAATAGTTGTTAGATAGGTAACGGACCTGAGTTATCACTTGTTAGGTATGAGTGGTGGGTTAACTTACGTGATATTTGTATTCACTTCAAACTTCATAGTGACATCTATTCACATGGGCGGGCATTTTTTATAATACTGGAGTTGTTGTGGGATGACCGAGATCCATTGGTAGGAGTAGTAAGCGTACCCGTGGAGGTAGATGGTGGCTAGAGACCTCCCAGCGGTCATACTTTTCTATACTTTGGAGTTTTTTGTACTTAATAATTATTGTTGTCTTGAGTTGTAAAACCCCTTGTTTGATGTTTATTTATATTATTATATCGGTTGTTGCGGTGTTGGTTAGTTGACTGACGGACAAGTTGTATTGTTTTTATTTATCGTATTAAATGAAGTCATTTTTGCTTATCGTGCTCCGTCGTTGTTGAGCTACGATTCTTCGGTTTGATGGCGGTCCCAACCTCGGGGGGCCCACCTGGGGCGGGTCGTTACAATTTTGGTATCAGAGCCTAGGTTAATATTTTCTTGGTGTCTTGTGTGGTTATGTGCACACAGGTACCGGGGTTGTGAGAGTTGTTGTATGAGTTGTTCTCACGGTTTTGGTCTTTCTTCTACGAATCCGTTGTATTGAGGGCGCCACGAAGATTTCGTCGACTAACGTAAGAGGTCTTAAGAGACTACCTTGAATTTTGTGTTCTTGTGGTGTTAATTGATTGAGATGTGTTATACTATGAGATGTGTGAACTAATTATGTTAATATGACGTACGTTGAGCTATATGTATATATTGAGATGGGTAACTGGGTATAATAAAAGATTAAATCACGATGAGTTGATATTGTAATAACCACGTTCATTGCTAACATTAAGCAATTGTATACTAGTTGCTTTCGATTGGAGTATTTAGGAGAAATCAAAATTTCGAAGTTGAATAGTCGAAAATACAACGAATAGATAGGTTGGTAGTATATTTCGGTTTAAGAATTTTAAAGTTTAATCGAATGGAATAGCGTTATTTGGGTGGTAATATAATGTAGTATATAAGTCAATGTTAATGTTTGGAAGTTTGGTTGTCGAGATAAAGTTAAAGCGAGAAGTATCGATTGAATGCTTGATGGGTTTCCACGCGATTTAAGTGACATTCAATTTAATACATAACCAACCCAAGCCCAAACAAAAATCCATTTTCCCCTCGAGAGAAGAATGACCCAGATGGTAAGGCTCACTCCCTACAGAAATTTCTTTCTTCGATTTCTCCTCGCGTTTCTGGCTTTGGACCTCAAATTTATGGGAGAGTTTCTCCTCATCATCTACGTCGTTTCAAGGTAAAAAAGGTTCGATCTTGTTGAGTATTTTGTGAGATCTCCCGAGTTGACTTTTTGTTGACTTTTGTATTTCAATTTTGTGCTCCAACCAATTGATTCTTGGGTTATAAATTAGTTATTCTTGAGTTATGTCGTGTTTGATGTGGAATTTTGGGCGTTTTTAATTTGATTTGGAATTTTAGGTTGACTTCGGTTTATGAGATATTGTGAATATAATTATTGTTTAGAGCTAGATTATAATCAGAGTTGATAATGATCGATATTTGGGATAGAAAGCGTTGTTATGGTTGAGTTGACTTCAGCGATTTGAGTTGGCGTTGCGTTTGGGATTTAAATTGGTATAGAATTATCACTTAACTTAGATTGTGGTATTGGAAGTGATCATACTTGATGTATGGATTGAAATGTGTTGAGATGAATAGTTGACTTTCGTTGACTTTTTGGGGAAAAATGTAAAATGTAAAAGTATGTTGTGGAGGTTAATATAGTTGTTTTGGAATGAATTTAGTTGATATTTTGGGTTGATTGAAATTGGTTGAAAATGTTGGGTATTTTGGTTAAGGTGTTGACCGATTATGGGATTTGGTCGGGATAGTTGAGATTCGCCATGTTAATTGTCATTGAAACATAATTAGCCATTTATACTTAAGTTGTCAATTTGTAACTAAAATGGGTTGGAAAAGTCAGAAATTTAATTAAGATAAAGGTTTAAATTGTTGCGAGTAGTAATTGTAATTTCGGGTGCTTTGATTAGACGCGGAGTGTGGGAAAGGCACTTGGATCGATCGGGCAAGGTTTGCTATTCTGCGAACCAAGGTGAGTACTTATCTCACGTGTATTACTTTATGTACTTACTTTAAATTGTGTGAAGGGTGTACATGTCCTTGTAGTATGATTATGTGAGAATGGTATACATGTAATGGTTGTATGATTATGTGTGAGCCATAGCCTTGATTATGTATGATACGCGGCATTGAAGATTGGCAGAGGTAGTGATGGTTTGAACTCCCGCTTATATTCTTTGTTATATTTAAATGACACTTGTCGACAACTTTTTGTATTCACAATGGTCTTGTCGTGATTGTGATTGATTCTGATTGTGGGATATTTTAGGCGTGTCTTTGATATTGTTTGGGAGTAGAGTAGTTGTTTGGAGGTATGAGTGACTTTGAGGGTGATTCGAGTGATAGGATATGACCTATAGTTGGGATGATTAGGGGGTTAGGTGACTCTCAAGCACCCTTGCGGGATATGTGTATTGACCTTATACTTAGTGTATAGAATGCGATTGATGCCTTATACTTTTGTGTATAAGTTCGGTTGGCCTTATACTTAGTGTATGAGTGCGGTGTGCCTTATACTTTGTGTATAAGTGCGGTGTGCACTTATACTTAGTGTACTTATAAGTGCGTTGTGCCTTATACTTAGTGTATGAAGTGCGGTGTGCCTTATATGTTGGGTATAAGTGCGGTGTGCCTTATACTTTGTGTATAAGTGCGGTTTGGCCTTATACTTTGTGTATAAGTACGGTTTGCCTTATACTTTGTGTATAAGTGCGGTTTGGCCTTATACTTTGCGGTATAAGTGCGGTGTGATTGCTCGATTAGTCCGTTTACAACGGTAAGCCCAGGATTAGTATATCTTGCGTTAGAGGTTGGTATAGTTTATTGGGGATATGAGAGATAGATGGTTTGATGACTAGAGTTATAATTAGTTGTTCGGTCTCTTGGGTTCTTTGTGGGTGATTGTGCTTTCTTTGGAACTTTCTATCATATCTTATATGTTGTGTCGAGGCTTTCTTTGGAATTATGTTGTATAGCCTTATTAGGTAGTCCACAGGTATAAAAATTATTCATATTTGACTAGATATCTATTCATAATCGTTTGTTGTCTTTGCCAACTGATTAATGCTTGATAGTTGTACTTCATTTTAGGACTTTAGCATCGGCTTAATTATTTTGTATTCAGGATATGGTATTGACTCTCAGTTGTAGCCTTGCCCCGACATTCTTATTTTTTATGGATATGTTGTATATATATATTAAGTGGTTAATGGATGAGATACCTTTGGAATGAGAACATTAGGGATGATGAAATTATAAACCCAGAGTTATAAATCTATTGATGATGTTGATGATATTTTATATAAGGTGAAAATTAATTTAAAGTGTTAGGATACGGTTATGATCTAACAATAGCGTTGATACCATTGAGGTAAATAAGTTAAGGTATACTAAATGGAGAATTTGGAAGATAATTCCGTGCCAGGTTATCTTGATTAAGGCATATATTCTTCCCGATTATATTAGAGAAATTGGGAAATAATTTGGAAGGTCTTATGAGAAATATTTAGGTGTCATAGGAGGTGTATGACTATAATCGGAAGTAGCACTTTAAGGTGAACTAAAGATAAGTAGTTGAGTTGTGTATGCTTGAGTGATGAGATGTTGAGATATATGGTTGAGTTGTCGTACGTTGAGTTGGATATTATATCGGAAACTAGCTATACTTACGAAAGATATCTCTTGTGATTAAGGCGTACTATGAGGAAGTTGTTGACGTGGTGTGGGTTTATCGGTGTTAGTTGGAAAGTCATTAAGTAAGATTTAATTTGTGGTGAGTAGCATATAAAATAAAACTATTGGGGTATATAGTCTTTAAATAGGTGAGGGACTTAAATTATTCTTTTTGTACGATAAGGTGGGTTAATACGTAGCGTTTATTTTCACTCGACTTTTAGGCTCTATTTTTCCCTATGGACGGGCGTTTTATGCCTAGGTTGTTCTTGAGGATGACAGAGATCGTTAGTAGAGTAGTACGTACCCGCGAAGATGGCGATGGTGGCTAGAAGACCTCAACAGTCATACTTTTATCTTCTTTGAAGTTTTTGTTGTATGTAGTAATTATTGTTGTCTCGAGTTGTAAAACAAGTTGTTTGATGTTGTATTTATATTATCACTTTTTGATTTATTTGTAGTATTGGTTAGCTACTTGATGGACGAGTTGTATTGTTTATTTATGATGTTAAATGGAGTCATTTTTTTATTGTTATCCGTCGTTGAGTGACTCACGATTATTCGAGGTTGATGTGGTCCAATCGGGGGCCACTTTGGGCCAGTCGTTCTGATATATATATATATATATATATATATATATATGATAGGTTAAATTGAACGAGCGTGTTATGGTTTAGAATATAATGTATGATATCAAAAAATATTATATGAGATATTTGGGTGGTATATATTGGGAGGTGTCTTGTGTGCAGTGTGGTGGTAGAGTCATAATGAGGCTTTTTATGGTGGGAGGTAAAATTAAGGATGAGTTGCGATAGTAACATAAGATATACTTGAGGTGGAGTTGTAAAGAGAATATCGATGGGTTTTGTAAGTAGGTTCTTTATTAAAAAGAGATGTGTCACTATAATGAAATGTGAAACTTGGGTTTTGATCGAAATGTAAATAAGTCAGGTTGGATACAAATGAGGTGAATAAGAAAGAAAGAGTTTTGGTATCCAGGTTAATAATGTTTAAGTAAGAGTTCGGTGGTTGAGTGGGTTATCTTTTGTGAGAAGTAATGATTATTCTTGAGGATAAATACAGGTTGAAACTAACTTGGAAATGAGTTGATACCAGATGTGGATGGAATATGTTTGAGAATTTCTGGGAGAGCCGAACTTATATCGGGATTCTTGAAGGGTTCCTGGCATTTGAATTTGAAGTTGTTGATAAGTTGGCGCTTGATTGTGTGAACTAAGGGTGTGCGGGTTAGTTGGCAGTTTTGGTGACATGTACTTATGGGATTAGCATTTGATCGTGGTATAAGATTGTTGATCTTTAAAACAATTAAGATTTAGTCTTGTGTACTTGGAGTAATTGGGAATAAATGTTGGCGATGATTATGATAGTTGAACCCAGGTGTTACAGTAGAGTGAGGAGTAAAGTTAGTGGATGCATAAGGATGGACCATTTACAATACAGATGACAAACTTAAAGGGAAAAAATATATATATATAAATAATATTGTGTTGTCCGTTGTGGAATATGGACGTGAGAGGATAGGGAAGGAGTAAGTCAGCGTTGTAATAAGATGATAATGGAAGTTTAATCTCGGTGAATAATAAAGAGAGTGAGATTGGGTTGAAGTGGAAATTTCTCTGAAAAGATGTAAGGTTGATCGGGTGATTCCGGAATGAAATCATAAGTCATTTAGAGGGATTGGAATATGTTTGTATATCTAAAATATTTTGGAGGAAAAGTGTTAGTGGAAATTGTCCTTGATAGGACCTTATTCTAGAATACTGAGGAGTTGGGTAAAACTATGGAGTGTCGAATGCAGTAAAAAGCGATTGGTGGGGATTTGGAACTTTGGAAATGTGTGTGTGTTGACAGAGTTTATGTAAGATATGGAATAGAGTTAGGAAGTCAACTTGGTTGTCGGGAGTATAGATGAAGATATCAACTTGAATGTGAGAAAGAGGAGGCTCAGCCACTTATGATAATTATGCGGCCGATGCACACGAAGGATCTTATGAGTTAAAAGTTGGAATACGTGTTTGTTCAAAGAAGTTGGATATTTGCTTTCGGAAAAGTTAGTGACATATCTAGGTAAGTAACACTAAACTAGGCGAATCTCATCACTGGAGAAGTATGATTGATGAAGCATCAAGTCCTAAGTGAAAGTGAGTGTTAAAGGTACACCGAGGTAGTAATGGTTGGTTTTGGTGATATGAGTCCATGGTTAATTGTGGAAAATTGAGTTAGTGAAGTACTGATAAGTGTATTAAGACTTATGAGATCGCGAAACATTATATCGTAGTGGGATATTCGGTGATGAGTTGATAAGGCATTTAGTAGTACGGGAAGAGAATACAGGCTGCTGAATAATGAGCTAGTGGATAAATGGACTTATAATAGTAGAAATTAAACAAAGAGGACTTATGGAGTTATAAACCTTGTGGGAGCTTAGAAATTGATAATGTTGATTGTGGTTGAAGGAGTTGAATAGAAGTTTATTAAAGGTTACGATTGGGGTATTATGAGAGGACTGGCGAATAGGCCGATAAGATTAAATTAGGGTGTGAAGTGTTAAGCAAATTTGCATGTTGAATAAACCATAAGATTTCGTGAGGTATAAAAGTCATGAGGACATAAATCAAGAAGTTAATGTTAGTTGTGGATTCAAGGTGAATTTGTTAACAAACGTGTGATAGTGAAATTTGGTGATGTGTTTGCGAGTTTTAGTAGTATGAGGGGATTGGTAATAATTTGAGGTGATAAAAAGTGTGAGTGAAAAGTTGGGGTGGTAAAATGTTGATGGACTGTCTAAATAAAGGTATTATGATATTAGATAATAAGAAGTATTTGAAGGGGAGAGTTGTGACAACAAGGCGAGTTCTGAATAAATTTCGAGGACGAAATTTTATAAGATCGATGAAGCGTAATAACTTAGTTCGTACTAATATTATTGTATCTTATGCTAGTTGCTCGGTGGACTATTTAGGAGAAATAAAATTTCGATGTTGAATAGTTGAAAAATATGAATCGGTCGGTTGGTAGTACATTTAGGTATTTAGAATTTTAACGTTGTAGTCGAATGGTAATAGATATTAGTTGAATTGGTAATATAATTTGAGGTAGAAATGTTAATGTTTGAATTGTAGTTGTCAAAAGATAAGTTAAACAGAATATCGATTGAATTAAGCGATGGTTTCCTTTACATAAAATAATTTTGTCATTCCATTTACCACATGAAGCCAAACAAGACCCAAAACCAAAATGTTGTTTTCTTCCTCGTCTTACTGACTTTGGCTCTAAAATTTCTTTTAGAGTTTCCCTTAAATCATCTTCTTGAGATGAAGATAAGAAAGTTAATAATCTTTTGAGTATTTCTTGAGTTATGAGAATGTTGACGTTTTTGTGATTTGGGTTGACCTTGAGTTTTGAGGTTTAAATTGGTATAAAATTATCACATCTAAAAGCTTAGATTATGTGTTGTGGAAGTAGTAACACTCGATTTGGAGTTGAAATGTGTTGAGATGCTAGTTGACTTTCGTTGACTTTTGTAAAAGTTGAATATTATTGAATCTAATTACATGGGTGTATAATTTATGTTTAAAAAGGTGTATAAGTCTCTGTCGTTCAAATACTAAAAAGATAGGAAGTTATGGACCCTTTGACTTTCGTGTGACTTTTTTGAAGAAAAATGTAAATTTGTAAAAGTGACTTGTTGGAAGTTAATATAGTTGTTTTGGAGTATAAGTGTTGATTTTGGTGTTGATTGGATGAGGTAGTATGTTAGGTAGGATTTTGTAGTTGATTAATATTTGGGTTTGATTAAAGGTTGTTAGAAATAGATTAATTAGTTGGGCAATTGATTAGATATTGTTTAGAGTGTTGGTATTGGGGTGAGGAAGGGTGACGAGAATGTTTATTGTTGAGTGGTCGGATTTTTGTCGTTTAAACACGCGTAGTAATATTTTCACATAGAGTTATTAAGTTGATGAGTAAATATGTTTGCGAGTTGGAAATAAACTAAAAGAGAAGTAATAATAGAATTATAATAATTATATTTTCGGGTATTTTTTGATTAGGCAGGCATTAAGGAAAGGCAACACTTTGGATCGATTAGGCGGGACATTTCTTATTGCTAACCAAGGTGAGTACTAATCTCACGTGAGTTTATTTATCGCTTGTATATGTATATGTTATTGTACTTGTTGGTTGTCTTGAGGATGTTATTTATACTTGGCTGTAGGAAATAATGTGGATGTGATGGTTATATATTGTTGATTTTGTGCCTTGGCTTGGGGTTGTATTTTCATCTTGTAATTGATGATTTTGGTGTTTTGGTTGGAAGTTGTTTATTTCTTGTGTTGATCGTGTTTGTGGTTTCTTGAAATTCGTATAGGTGTTTGAAGAGTTTTTGATATATGTGTGGGTTGTACTGCAGATGTTGTGCACTTATACTTATGGTATAAGTGCGGTTGTTGATGTATGTTGAGTTGTATTATCCGGTATTTGCCTTATACCTCGGTATAAGTGCGGTGTTTTGCCGTACCTCACTACTAGAAAAATGAGCAAATGTGACATAATTATAAACCGTCGCACAAATGTCGCGAGCATTGTGACATTCTTTCTGCTTGATATCACCTGAGAATAATAAAAGCAAGAATTTCCGGGTAAAAATGCGGCAATATAGTGACATTTGTGTGGCGTAATAGTTTCCCGGCAAAATACTATGGCGTTATTGTGGCATAATAATTCTATCCGCCATAGCGTCCGCGAGTTTCGCGGGTAAATCAATACCGCCCAAAAGCATCTGATCTCTTTCGGGTATGACATGTCAACTGGCGTCATAGTTTTTAATAACCGTATGACATAATTGTTGCCGTTTACATATTATCTTACAAATTACGATAAGGTGAAATCTAATTCTTTTTACATGCATAACGTAATTGTGACGTTATGTATAATTATGACACTAATAACATAATTTTTTATAATTTATCATATTAATATTAACTAATTTATCATTTTTCTTGGAATGTGGCATTTATGAGACGTTAGATTTTACTTGAATAAAAATTTAAATTATTTAGGAAAATAATTTAATAGTTTGTGTCGTTAGTATGACGTTTTAATAGTATTTACTCATATATTTCAAATTAACTTTTATTTAACTTAATATGCCTACATGCTCGATAATGCTAAATTTTTAATTTAAAGTACTTTTTCCTAAAACTTAGATAATAATTTATGACATTAGATGAAATGTAATAAACATTTAATTGTTCTGAAGTGAGTAAATTATTTGTCTAAATTAATATAGTGTTGTAAATAATTTATTCATAAATTTCATTTTAATCAACAATTTTATATCAGTATGATATTAATTATAATAATTATGATATAATTTTCTAATGTAGGCGGGATTACGTGACGTTTAGTAAATATTTAAATTAAATTAATTTTCTAATGTATGTTTGTGGCGTTACAATTTTAATTACTTGATATCAATTATGATATTAATTTCAAATTGCTTTTAATAAACAATGTTATATCGATATTTAAATTAAATTAATGTTTCTTCTAATGTAGGCGGTTATGTGGCGTTAGAAATATTCCTAATTAAATTAATATCTCGATAAATCACATATGTCGAAAGATTCCGAGAACTTTTCATTTTTCATTAACATAAAATTAAAGATTCAAAACAAAAAAATACACCATAATTTATTCAACCCAAAGTCTACATAATTTATTCAAACATTAAGTCTCCTAATAAGGTATTAGGTTCCTAGCAACGCCATCGAGACCACAAGTGAGACAGAAAGGAGATAATCATGCGATCAGATCTTCCGCGAGAATTCATGATACATTTAAATCCATGAACTCTCACAATACCATATTGTTTCTTTGCACAAATTCGACCCTTGTCGGTAAAGAATAATTTCGGTGTTCTTGCATTATTCTCGACTTGTGCCGTTTGAATCTTCAGCATCAAAAACTCTATCTAAAACTTTCAATTTGCAAATTCCACTTGCTAATAGTTAGAACAACACGCCATTTTACGAGTAAAATCTTAGGTATTTCTGTTCATCCAACGACATAATAATATATATTAATAAGCACACACAAAAATTAAAGTAATTATATAAAAAAAAAGTACATATATTACAAATCGAGGACTTGCGGTTCCAGTAAGCATTCTATAAAACTTCTCGAGCTTAAAGAGGTTGAGGTTATCAACTTAGAGGCATTTGGGAGAAATTTTGTGATTGTGAAAAGAAAATGAATTCTGAAATCCCCGATTATGGAATATCTCGATTTATAATGGAAAAAATGTCAAGCATCATCATACACTCACTCACGTTAACTAATTTGTCATTACTCACAGCCGATAGTCTGATTGCACCTAACATATTTATTAAGTTTGAGCGTTAATTTGAATCATTTATGACATGTTTGCGACGTTTAAATACATATAAATAGATTTCATAATATTACGAAAAGTGATTAAAATATTTGCTCCAAAAAAACTAATATTTGACATTTTTGCTACGTTTAGTAATATGTACGTCTTATACATGTCATACACTTAAAATATTCTAAAATTTAATTAAAGGATATTAATTATTTATTTAATATTAATAGTGTGGCGTTTTGTAAGCAGGATTCGATATTATTATATTTTATAAAATAATTATTTAATATTAAGTGATAATGATTATTATGGCGTTGATATTGTTATTATATCGATTTAATTATTTATTTTATATTAATGGTGTGACGGTTTTATGGCGTTTCTAATATTATTATATTTTATAAATTAATTAATTTATATTAAGTATGTGTGATTATTATAGCGTTGATATTATTATTATATCCATTTAATTATTTATTTAATAATTGTGTGACATTTTATGACATGGCTAATATTATTATATTTTTATAAATTAATTAATTAATATTAATTATTGTGGCGTTATTATGGCATTGATATTATTATTAATTATTTATTTAATATGATGTGTGGCGTTTTATGGCGTGTTGAATATTATTATATTTTATAAATTAATTATTTAATATTAATAGTGTGACGTTTTTATGGCGTGTTGAATATTATTATATTTTATAAATTAATTATTTAATATTAAGTGTGTGACGTTATTATGGCGTTGATATTATTATTATATCGATTTAATTATTTATTTAATATTAATTGTGTGACATTTTTATGACATGGCTAATATTATTATATTTTATAAATTAATTAATTAATATTAAGTGTGTGACGTTATTATGGCGTTGACATTATTATTAATTATTTTATTTAATATTAATAGTGTAGCGTTTATATGGCGTGTTGAATATTATTATATTTTATAAATTAATTATTTAATATTTAAGTGTGTGACGTTATTATAGGCGTTGATATTATTATATCTGTTAATTATTTATTTAATATTAATTGTGTGAAATTTTTTATGACATGGCTAATATTATTATGTTTATAAATTAATTAATTAATATTATGTGTGTAGCGTTATTATAGCGTTGAAATTATTATTAATTATTTATTTAATATTAGTATGTGTTTTATAGCGTGTTGGATATTATTATATTTTATAAATTAAATATTTAATATTAAGTGTATAGCTTGATTATTATAGAAATCGATATTATTATTATATCGATTTAATTATTTATTTAATATTAATTGTGTGACATTTTTATGGCATAAATTTAATATTATTATATTTTTATAAATTAATTCATTAATATTAAATTGTGTGTGACGTTATTATGGCGTTGATATTATTATTAATTACTTATTTAATATTAATAAGTGTGGCGTTTTTATGGCGTGTTGGATATTATTATATTTATAAATTAATTATTTAATATTAGAGTGTGTGGCGTTATTATAGGCGTTGATATTATTATTATATCGATTAATTATTTATTTAATATTAATAGTGTGACATTTTTATGACATGGCTAATATTATTATATTTTATAAATTAATTAATTAATATTATGTGTGACGTTATTATGGCGTTGACATTATTATTAATTATTTATTTAATATTAATAGTATATTTTTATGGCGTGTTGGATATTATTATATTTTATAAATTAAATATTTAATATTAAGTGTGACATTAACGACAAATTTCCTTAAAGTCGAAGACAAGGGAATAGCGGTTCTCGAAAAGAAATGTTATTGATATGATTTGAGTACAATCTATATTTATTCCTCGGTCTTACTAGATCGAGGGCCTTAACGGCTTGTTCTTGAGCTTGATTATTGAACACTTGTAACCCGAACACTTGGATGTTGCACGCTCCCGATTCGAGGAGCTTGAATAAGCGATCTCTTGAACTTACAGATGTTTGGTCTTGGATGTTTGAAGATTTGAAGATTTGAATGTTTGAATGTTTGAGATTCAAAGGCTTGAAGGGATTTGAATGTTGGAATGCAACTTGAATGTTAAAGGGAGAGTTCTCGATTTGTGGAGCTTTCTTCTTCTACTTTTTGTCTTCTTTTTTTGCAAATAATTTCCGTAAAATGAATGATAATGCCTCACATTTATGGCGTATTTAAGGTGATGGGCTTGGATTTGGGCTTGAGTACGGACTTTGGTTGATGCCGGCTTGAACTTGGACTTCGGCGAGGATGCCGACTTGAACCTCCACGATAATTATTCTTCCAACAATTAAAGAATAATTATATGATTTTTCATTCGATGAAGTATATCTTTATATTTATTTAAAAAGATATAATTATCCAACTCTTTAGTATTTCCAAATGTTTATTTGGAAGGCTTAATCATTATTATGATCAGTTTCTAAATGTGTCGGGTTCTAATTGACGGTCAATTTTTTGTCTGCAGTTTATAATTTGATAATAAGCGGCATGTGAATATTTAATTGGACGTGATTTCAATTAACTAAATTCCAACGAATAGAATTGTTAAATTAGAATTTAATTAACTAATTTAATTGAACATTATTGAATAATTCATTACCAACGGGCGTTATTATGGCGTTGATATTATTATTATATCGATTTAATTATTTATTGTAATTGTGTGACATTTTTTATGGCATAGCTAATATTATTATATTTTATAAAATTAATTCATTAATATTAAGTGTGTGTGACGTTATTATGGCGTTGATATTATTATTAATTATTTATTTAATATTAATAGTGTGACGTTTTTATGGCGTGTTGGATATTATTATATTTTATAAATTAAATATTTAATATTAAGTGTATGACGTTATTATGGCGTTGATATTATTATTATACTCGATTTAATTATTTAGAATTGATTAAAGATAATGAATTCATCAATATTTATCTAAAAACAAATTACATGATATGACATGTGTGACGTTTAGTAGTGATGCATGTATACACGTCGTACACTTTAAAAATCTCATTTGAAAAATACATATAAATATAGATTTTAAAATAATTACGAATAATGTTATTGTCTTTATTTATTAAATAGAATTATGTATAAATCATAATAATTGTATTGATATAAAGATATTAACTAATTAACAAGTATTAAACACAAAAAATGAAAAGCAAAGAATTATCATTGCAAAAATAAATTTATTGATAACATAATGAGTTCGTACATTAACATAGAAATTAATGTATTACATTAGTAGACAAAATGATACAAACAAGATTCTGAATACAACTAAAATAAGAATCTTGACTTATTTTTTTCCAATTAGCTATTTCATTTTCCATTTTGTTACACTAAGTTAAAATTAGCGTCGAGTTGGTAAATCTAAAATGCAGTGCAGGATTTCCACGGCATTATTTCAAAGAGAATGTTAGGAAATCGGTAAAAGGCTGACCCTTGGAGGCTACCGTTCTAATGATTTTTATGAGAGCCAAGAGGGTGTTAGAACCATTTCTTTATGCTGACATAAGATTACATTGCTTGCGTGAACAATTGCATGTTGTACTATAAAGAATATGAAGACTTAGAAAGTTGCTGCATTGTTTGAGCCTCGTTATAAGCCTAAATGCGTAGAAAGTCGACTCAAGCGTGTTCCACGTAAGGTGTTGTTTTACTTACCTTTGAAAGATCGTCGAAACGTCTAGATATGTCTCGTCGCTGCCAAAAGATATGACATAGCCTTGGGAGGACGGGACAAGGCCTAGATGGATGTCGCAGTCAAGGGATGGTGAGGCTTGGAAACATTTCGTGCTATGTATCCCGGTACCCGGTGAAGAGCGTAATGTGAAGTCGGAATTACTGCAAGGCGGATTGATCCTTTGGCGGTTTGGTCGTTCTTATTCTTGTTGGCCAATGATGATATGTGTGTACAATTTGCCTCCAGGTGTATGTATGAAGGAGCCGTATGTGTTCATGTCTCTGATTATACAGCGCGAAGAGTCAGGAAGCGTGACAGAGCGTGTTTTTAAAACCGTTGGTGGATGTTGAATGATTTATGGTTGGTTGGTGTTAACACTTGGGATTCATAGAAACAACAGAATTTCCAACTTAAGTGGCATTGGACGATTAGTGATTTTCCAACATATGGCATGTTGTGGTTGGGAGTACTCATGGGCCTATTGTATGGAAAGCGGTGCTTTCTGGCTAAAGGAGGGAAAAAATATTGTTGGTTTGATTGTCATCGTCCATTCCTCCCCGATGACCATGAATATAAGAACCCCTAGAGCTTTCAAGAAGGGCAGAACTTGGCCTCGAGAGATGCAGCTAGAAAGGCGAATTGGAGATGAGTTATTTGATATGGTGTCCCCAACTAGATCCAAATGTGTTCGGGAGTTCTAAGCAGGCTGAACACAGGACATATGGTTATGGTCAAACTTCATGAATTGAATGAAGAAAAGAGCATATTAAGGGTATCTTTATTGGGCTAAGCTAAAAATGGGAGCATAAAATATCGATTTATGCATGAAAAGAACAATGGTGAGAACTTCTTCTTCCATGATGATGGATGTCAAGGGAAAAGCAGAAGGTCTTGAAGGGTATGAGGAGGGATCTTGAGGTTCCTTTGTATAGAACTTAACTTTGTTCATGACAACACGGAATGGAAAGCACATGAAGCCAAGCAACTTACGCTGACACAAAAACATCGACAAACCGTCCGTAGTTGGGCGATAAAATTAAAACGCGTGGATATGCTTCCAACTTTGCAAGGTGTGCAAGTAGTGCCAAGTTCACAGGGCTTAAGAGTCACGACATGCACATACTTGTTCAGAAATTGATTCATGTTGCTTTTCGGCACCTTCTACCAAAACACATTTGGGGAAAGCATCACCAGAGTTATGCCACTTCTTTAGAGACATTTCGTCTTCCACCCTACAGATTGACCACGTCCAGATATTGGGGCGTAATATTGTTGAAACTTTGTGCAAGTTAGAGAAGATATTTCCACCTGCGATGTTTGATGTAATGGAGCATTTACCTGTTCACTTGCCGTATGAGGCTTTGATGGGCGGTCCTGTACATTACCGGTGGATGTACCCTTTTGAGTTGTGAGTATTAAATAATTTACATATTACATGCATTTTTTAATTTTGTTAATGACTAATAACATATATATATTTGAATAACAGTCTGCTTGGAAGAACAAAGCATATGGTTCGTCAAAAGGCGCATATTGAAGGTTCAATATGTGAGGGGCCTATTACTCTGAGGTGTAAATCATTTGTTTCATTGTACTTAAATGACGTGCGGAACCATTACCCGGTAGATACGATGATGGAGGGAGAAGAGGTAGATGATGGGCGTTGTCGTTATGCAGAGTCGCCCGAATTCGGCCTACCACCATGTTGAAAGAAGCCCGATTTTGATGAATGATAAAGTGGGAAACTACGCATGTACATCTTGTGTATACGCGGAAGTGACACCGTACTTAGTGTAAATTATCTACAATAATTTAATTGTTGATATTAACTACTTTATTTCATTAATGTATAAATACTAATAATTTACAGTAATTCAATAATTTTCTGCAGGGAGTACCATGATATGATTGAGGACACTTATCACAGAAATGAGTGCGACAGAAAGTCAAATAGTTGTAATAATTTTATACAACACTTCGAGAAATTATGTAAGTTACTAGTTTAACAACAGTTTTTTAACTTCTTAAATTACATTTATATTACATTTAGGTTGTGGTTAAATTATTATAAACTAGTGATGCAGGATATATATTTCTAGGTGCAACATAATATGGAGAATGTCGACCACTGACTATTTACCTTGGCTCTTGGTCCCTGAGAAAGGGAAATCAATAATTACAGTGCTGCACAAATGGATACTAACTTAGAGCACGAAATGGTGCGGTGATGTCGACAAATAATAGTGGTGTTTGTGTGAAAGAGGTCTTCGTATTCGAGATAGTGAGCATGTGATTACTGGAGTTCTTCAAAGAAATATGGGAGTTGAGATATAACGGTTTGAGCGAACAGTTGTCTTATTCAATTAATGGGTGGTTCGATACGAAGGTGGATCTTGGTGCACTAAGACCCGATCGTGCAAATAAAATGCAAGGAAAAGGTTTACAATCGGATGATAATATTTTATCGCTTGCCTCGCTTGATGCCCAACAAGTGTTCTACATCGACTATGTGGGATGATAAGAAACATCTTGAATGGGTGGTTGCGTCAAAAACATTTGCAAGGAGTCGAATTGATTAGAGCTAATATTCAGAAGATAGGCGTGTCGAGTTCTTTGGGAAGAAGAAGCGACCGATTGCGATGCAGGTTCAGCTTGACAATAGAGCTAGATAATGTTAATATTCTTGTGACAATGGGAAAATATGGCGATGATGATAGCTGAAGTCCTTGTATTACAAGTAAAGATAATGAGGTAAAAGTGATTACGGCGATGGCGATGATGAGAATGATGAGAATTATTAGTGCACGTTATCTAATAATATAATATTATGTACTTATTTAACATTTATTTTATAAAAATGAGTTATTTGATATATGTATTACAATTTGAGGAATATTGGTAGTAAGGAAGTTTCATATCTATTACTTGAGGAGTTTCATTCGGTTTAAGTATTGTATTTGAAAAAATTTGTGTATCTATGTCGTTTGTGTGACGTTCTACGATTTAATTTATTCAATATAAAGATATGATATCACATTTTTGTGACGTTCAGCGATAATAATTTATTAAAATGAAAGTATTTTATGATTTCATTTTTGTCTAAGTCGTTTTGCGGCGTTCTAAGATAAATTTATTAATATAAAGATATCTTATGACATTTTGGCAACGTTATAATAATTAATTTATTTATAACAAAAGTATTTTATGATTTAATTTTTTCCCTATATGTCGTTTTTTATGACGTTATAAGTTTAATTTATTAATATAAAGATGTTATGCAACATTTATTGACGTTATACTATTTTAAGTAAATATCATAATTTTTTTGTATGACATTTGTGTGGCGTGTTGGGTTTATTGGGACAAAAATTTTTGACTACGCGAGAAAAGGCTTTATAATAGTATGAAAGCGTTTTGCGGCGTTTACTGCGATAGCGAAATTAAAATTCAAAAATCGATAATATCTATCCATCTCTCCTATAAATATAACATAACAAATCCATTTTATTCATCTTGGAAGTGTCTTTTGGCGGTGGTAATTTTCGTTTGCTTCATTTTCTTTGTGTGATATTTTTATTAAGTTAATGTATTGATTTCATTGTTATTTATATAATGTTATATACTAACTTGTCTTTTTTTTTGTAGCAAATTCAATTTTGATTTGAGGTATATTATATTTTTTCTTAACTTGTTTTATATATTAACTTGTTTATTATTTGGTTCTAGTATGAGAAAATAAGTATTTAAATAGTTGTTTATATTTAATCAAAATAATTAATATTCTTTATTATGAATGTGCATATTGATGTTTAAATAATGTTTATATTTTTATTCATTTTGTTTTATATATATATATACGATATTTAAATATTACTAAAATTGATATTTTGTTTTATATTTACTATACAATTCTTTATTATGAAATCTATTATTTAATTTTTTTATTACATTATATGGTGTGACATTTATATGACGTTACGTTTTGTGCTTATATTTAATAAATTAATTATTTAATATTAAGTATGTGACGTTTTTATCTAGATTAGTAATATTATTATATTTTATAAATTAATTAATTATTATTAAGGGTCTGACGTTATTACTGAGCGTGCTTATTATTATTATATCGATTTAATTATTTATTTTATATTATTAGTGCGACGCGTTTTTATGGTGTCCATTATTATTATTATATTTTATAAATTAATTAATTAATATTAAGTGTGTGGTTGATTATTATGGCGTCCCAATTATTATTATATATATTTAATTATTTATTTTATATTATTAGTGTGACGTTTGTATGGCGCGGTTAATATTATTATATTTTATAAATTAATTAATTAATATTAAGTGTGTGACGTTATTATGGCGTCTATATTATTATTATATCGATTTAATTATTTATCTAATATTAATGGTGTGACGTGTTTATGGCGGGACTAATATTATTATATTTTATAAATTAATTAATTAATATTAAGTGTGTGACGTTATTATGGCGTCTATATTATTATTATATAGATTTAATTGTTATCTAATATTAATGGTGTGACGTGTTTATAGGCGGGACTAATATTATATTTTATAAATTAATTAATTAATATTAAGTGTGTGACGTTATTATGAAAATTACATATTATTATATCGATTTAATTATTTATCAAATATTAATTGTGTGGCGTTTTGAAGCGCGGTTAATATTATTATATTTTGTAAATTAATTGAGTAATATAAAATTTGTGGCCGTTATTACGGGCGTATACATTATTATTATATCCAATTTAATAATTTATTTAATATTTATTAGTGTGATTAGTGCGCGTCTTTAAAATCTAGTTATATTAATCTTAAGTACATTTTCTTAATTAAGTGTGTTTTATTATGTGACGATTTTCCCACGTATGGAATAATTTAATTATCTTAATATTAAGTACATTTTCTTAATTAAGTGTGCTTAATTTGTGTGACGTTTTTGGGACGGTTTATTAGGTCAAATTTACCCGGGTTATTCCATTGATGGTGACGTTTCTAAATGTCACACAATCATCATACTTGTTTGTGTATGACATTTCTGCGACGTTTCGATTTTTGTGCGACGCTCCATATGTTGCATTTTGATTTCGCCATAGAAACGTCATGAAAAGACCTATCTGACATTTACGTAGCGTTTTTTGGCGTCGCATTAGCCAAAATCTGTAGTAGTGCTTTCGTTACGATTCGGTGATAGCTTATGTCGACGGGCATAAGTTTCTCCCTGCAGGTTGAGGTTGATTATATGCGCATTAGTTGTAGAAATCCGGATATGAGTTGATATGAGTTGTTATGAGTTGATATGAGTTGGTTGAGTTGACTGTGTTGATACAGTTGACACCGTTGCTTGAGTTGATTGAGTTGTTGAGTTGATAGAGTCGTTGAGTTGATTGAGTGGTTTAGTTGTTGAGGTTGTGGAGTTGGGTCTATTTAGTTTGTGTTACCACGTTGTTTAAATTTTTATGGTGTTTTGTGATATGTTTATGAATGCGTGTATTGGTTATGGATATGATGTTGAGATTATACTGGAGAATGTTGCCGATAAAATTATGTCGAGATTATGTTTAGGTCCGTCATTAATAGTATTATTTGGTTCTCTTGTGGATCAGATAGATATTAATGGGGTATACTCCTAAATGTTAAAAATTGAGTTCCTTAATGGTTGAGATAACTTTTGAATGAGGATGGTAAGTCTGAACATTTTTTAAACCGAGTTCATCTTCAGTTACGATGATGTTGATGATATTTATAAATGGTGAAAATTTGCATTCAAATGTGTTAGTAGATAAGTTAGCAATCCTAACCACTACGTTGATACCATTGGGGGAATAAGTTCAGGTATACTAATTGAAGAATATGGTGAGATAATTTTGTACATAAGTTTACATGATTCGAGAGACATAAGTTGCTAAGTTGTATTAAGATAATGAAGCTTGATTTGGAAGTTCTCGGGATAAACATTCGAGGTTTTGCAGGAGGTGTATAGCTATATTTGGGAGTAGCACTTTAAAAGGTGAACTAAACATAATAGTTAGTCGTTATGTGAGTTGAATCTTGTTGAGAATTTGTTATATACTTAAGAAAGATAACAAATAGAGATATCTCTTTTGTGGTAAGGTGTCTTTGTGAGTTAGTTGTTGACGTGGTGTGAGTTGTCGGTGTTAGTTGGAAGCCAATTAGGAAAGATTTGTCTTTTATTAGAGTAGCATATAAAATATAACTCTTGAGGTGTAATCTTTAAATAGGTAAGGAACTTGAATTATCACTTGTTTGGCAAGTGGTGGGTTCGACACGTGATATTTGTATTCACTGACCATGGGCTGACTCTATTCACATGGGCGGACATTTTTATATGCTAGGTTGTTGCGAGATGACCGAGATGCATTAGTCGGAGTAGCGGCGTACCGATGAAGTGGCGATGGTGGCTAGAAAGACCTCAGCAGTCATACTTTATTTGGAGTTTTTGTTGTGCTTAATAATTATTGTTGAGTTGTAAACAAGTTGTTTGAAGTGTTGTATTTATATTAGTACTGCTCGGTTGTTGCGGTGTTGGTTGGATTCATCGATGGACAAGTTGTATTGTTTTATTTATCGTGTTAAATGAAATTAAATTTTATCGTTGTCAATCGTTGGTATTTCACGATTATTCGGAGTTGATGATGATGCATTACAGGCCCGCTTTGGGGTGGAGTAGTTGATATATATAATCAAAATTAATTCATACATATATATAAAATGTGACCAATAATTATTATAATAATTATTTCATGCATATATAACAATATAAATACTTTCAAGTAATTATATTTATTATATATTCAATAACTAGATAACGATTAATGCGTTCATCGTTTTAATAAATAAATAACTAAAAGGTTCATTATTAAAAGGGATAATTGAATTAAATTTAATCATCTTAAATTGGGTAATTAAAATTACCATAATTTAATACATGATATTTATTCATAAAAACTCGAAATTGAATTTACCATAATTTAAAAATACCACAAACTATTGTTGAGCGGATTGGGCTTTTAAAAAAAAAACCAAAACCATACGAAGATGGCTGACGTTGCCAAGCCGCCCCTCGTAGACCTGGCGCCACCACAGGGTCACAGTGGGGAATAGCTTTCAAAAGCCAGAACCACCGAGAGGTGGCGGACAGCCCCATTATAACTGTCTGGCGGGCGTGTTCGATTATGGTAATTAATTTCAGTTTTACGTTTTAATTCAATCTTTTTCCGAAAAGGTTTTGAAGGCTTTAAAAAGTTTTTTCATAATATTTAAAAAATTAACATGGAATTTCTAATATATGACATAAATTAATTATTTAATTTTAATTATTAAAAATATTATAAATTCAAAAATTCTTAAAAAATATTTAGAAAATTTAAAATAATCCAAATTTTACGTGGTGATTATCTATAACATTGAGGTTTAAAATTTGAAAATTTTTTCGAGTTTAAGCCTTTTAAATATAATTAACTAATTAAAATTATTGTAAACTTTTTTTAAAAAGAAAACAACAAACAATTATATTAATCATCAAAACACCAAAATATGCAATTTTGATGTACTTGAATATATGAACACATTTATTAAAATTAACATGGCATAAAATTTATAAAATATATTTATACATAAATATATAAACATAAATTTTATATATATTCATTAAACATGATTTAAATAATACTAGATTGATGTTAAAAATATTAAACTTGCTCTTGATGCCACTGATGGAATATAATATGCATATACTTGTATAAAATCTTAAACAAAATTGCATACAGGATCGAGAGTAGCATGTTTAATATCAATCCCAAAATATATATTCTGATAAATGAATAAAGAATGCTACAGAGTGCGTGGAATAAATCACCAACAAGTTCTTTCAGAAACGCCTTTGAATTCCTAGCAACTAAGCGTCACAATAGGTAATGCCTCTAGTTGATCTCGTCGAGTGGTTGAATCCTATAGATGAATTTCTTTAGAGCGATTGGATAATCGGATAATAAAATCAAATGAAACTTTCAGAGTTTCAATTGAATTCTAAATGACTAAAGAATATGGAGGCGTGAAAAGCTTTGATGATTAGCTTTTGCAAATAATAGAGTTTAATGATTAGCTAATCATTAGGTTTAAATATAATATTATTATCTAACCTAAAGCCCAACCGAATAGTTAATGAGTTGGCTCGTTTAATTAAACTAACTCGTTAAATAAAATAATACTAACGAGTTATTAACAAGTTCAACAAACTATTTAATTAATTAAGTATCAAGTTAATTAATTCGAGTTCATCCAATTAATATTTTCCATTATCAATGTAAAATTCGATTAAAATTTTATTGATTCTGATCAATTTCTCGATTTATCAAATATAGTTTAATTTCGTATATGAAATATAATTCAACGTCATTTGTATGTGTGTGACCTTACCAGGCTCAAATAATAGTAGCCGTATAATATAATTGACCGACATGTGTATAGCGATTATCCATGGGATCTGGCATAATCCCTGACATTATCATGAGGTCCCGACTAGTAATTACAATTAGTATTATTGAACACTTAGTTTTAGTAATCTCATTTAACTAAACTAGTAAATGAATTGTTACAACAATTGGCACAACATGCATAATTATTGAAACCAATATTCATTGATTCTAACTTGACAAACATCCGTCGCGGCCGCAAATGCATCTCCCAGGTGAAATAGAGACAGACTGACGGAGGCAGGCTTGTCTTTCTCAAAGCCAAAATTCGCCCAATTTGCACTCACAAACTTCTCAATTGTGATGAAATTAGGGTTGATCCCGATGATTTACCCATACGCAGCAGATTTCCAGCTATTAATTCCAGGTAAAACGTCGATCGTCTTTTACCAGCAGAGCTTCTGATAAAGCGACCTCACGGATGAAAGTGGTCATCCGAGCCATCTTGTCGTCCCCGCACTTGCTTTTATGCATATGATAGTTTTGAAGCTTGTTTTGGAGGAGATTACTTGTTCGAGGCACTAGAGGTTGCTACCGTTGTCCGTCGTCATCGCCGCCCCATGATCTCGGCCAATTTTGATCGGATTCAAGGCTTTTTGTTGCGTTGACTAAACGTGTTTTTGCGTTGACTTGATGTTAGGGGTTTCAAGAGATTCTCCCTCTAAGAGAGAATTCTCTGAGAGAGAAAACATTTTCTAATGTTATGGTTTCTAATGTATGGCTAGACTTCCTTTATAGGCCATGAGATGAGCATATATATGGAAATAGGAAGTAACTTTTCGTCAGTAAGCAATATATGTTCATGCAAATTGCATGAGAATTTTTCGATTAAGTAAACTGCAAAAAATGGGATGACCGAAATCCCATAACTCCCGCGAAGCTTCCGGGTTGTCTCCTTACACAACTTATTACCTTAAAAACAAGGGCTAAAGGCTGTAACTTGTCATGACTTTCAATAGGGTTTCATTCCACGTGTGACTTTCCAAATGACCGTTCCCAATCGCCCAACTTTAAATTGATGACAAAAATGGGCGTCAATTTTCCGTGAAAACTCAACAATTCGGTTATCATCACGCGATCACATGCTTAATTAAAAGGGGGTAATTAGGTAAATTAAAATGTTAATTAAATTTTAAAAATCAAAAATAAAAGGGGCAAATCAGTTTCCCTATTTTTCGCTCTAACCCCAATTGATAATGGATTGGCATTTGAATTTACATTACTTGACTCGTTTTAGTAGATGATAACGGATTGGCATTTGAATTTACATTGCATTTCGTTTGGCTTAGGCAGTAAATGAATCTTCCTTCAAAAAACTTTTGAAATTACTTTTGATTTTTTAAAATTAATTAACATTTGAATTTACCAAATTACCCCTTTAATTAGTCACGTGATTGTCGAGATGATACTTGAAATTGTTGAGTTTATTTGAAAATTAGCAAGGGACCATTTTTGTCGTCAATTAAAGTTGGGTGATGGAAAGGATTTGAAAAGTTGGAGTGATAGAAAACTCCAGTAAGGCAGGTGTCTTCTTCCACAAAAAATAGCATGGTAATAAAGGCAAGGAAATGAGTGGTGATAAAGTAATTAGCTATTGCTATAAAAAAACAAAAATGTCGCATCCGCCTTCTAGATAGTTCGGCCGCGCTGAGTATGCGAGACTGGTTTATTTTTTTGCAGTCTGATATCTTGTTCGGTTATACAAGAAATTCGGGAAAATTCCAAAAAATGGTCAAATTAATTTGTCATAAAATTAACATGATTTAAATTCATGTTAAACATATCCCGAATTAATTTTCGACATATCCCTAGAGGATTTGAAGATTAATTCGAAAACGCATGAAGTTAATTCTAAATCCATATGAGATTAGAACTAACTCCATTAAATATTCGACATGACTTAAATTTATGTTGACTAGAGTTAAATTTCCATGATATGGATTCTAGAATGAAATTAATGCTAGATTTTCAGTAAGTCAGAATTAATCACTGCATGACATTAAATGCGGCGAGGTACAAGCGTGCGTGCGCGAATTGACGTTAGCGTTAAAGGCGTAAAGGTCGAACCGACGGCGTGCTAAGTAAGTGCAGAGTTCCGGGGGAGCATTTGTAGATAGTCAAAATTTATTAATTAATTTTAATTAAATTCTATTTATTATAATCGATGAAATTAATTAAATAAAAATCGATAAATACGAGTTAGCGTGAGGAGTAGGGTTTGATTGAGTTCTAATAAAAAATCGAACACGTGTAAAATAATAATGGTTCCCGGGGATTAAGCCCTTGGAAATAATCGAAGATAAAATTAGGGTTCATCTATTAATTAACCCTAAATTTTAAACTCGAACGAGGGTTCCCAAGAAAATAGGTTCGAATTAAATGTCAATCGAAGCTAGGTCTCGAAAATCCCTAATTTTACATTAAACTCAGCTATTTTGGACTAAAATAGGAGTTCCAGAAGCTACGTGACTCAAAATAAAGATTCTAGACAGAACGGGGTTAAAACAAAGACTCCAAGAAGTTTGGGGCTAATTTGGAAATGTGTTTTGACCTATAAAATGATCCGGAACCTTCTTCCTACATCAAAATAGGGGCCCCATATTATACTTAAAGGCAAAGTAATTCCAAAAAATTCAACGGTCAGAATCTTGCTTGAAATTCAACGGTCGAGATGGCAGTCCACGAAAATGGATTAACTTGATTAGAGCGAGTATTCGGCACAGCTTTATAAATACCTCCCGCGTCCCACATAATCCAAATTCCATGATCAAACACAACAACAAAATACAACAAAAAGCTCTTGAGAGAATTTAACACAAAAACAACTCTAAAGATATTTCTTCATAGAAAACCTCTGAAGATTTTTTTCTTTTAAATTTGAAAACCACCGCATAGCCACCAAAAATAGACTCCTCGACCTAAAGACTAAATAAGCACCTAAATGGAGAAATAGAGTGAAGCACAAGAATCTTCAACTCCAAAATCAAAATAGGCTTTAATATTAAGAAATTTGGAGTTGGATGCTGCACAAACATAGTAATTTCATGATCAATACCAAAAAACTAATGAGAATCGATCGATTCATGTCTCGTAAATCAAATCCTTCTGAGGATTAAGCCATAAAAGAATACATGGTAAATCATAAATGACATATAAAAGCGGCGTAAGCTCATAAATACGTAAAAATATGGAGTAATTTTGCTAAGGCACCTGCTTGACAATAACAAACATATCTACACAAAATAACACACGAAGATCGGGAGTAAAGGTCTTAGCTTGAACTCGATCTAGATATGCAGCATCATTTCTTTAGGCACCACAGCGAGCGTATCGAATGAGAGCCTAATTACATGACATAATTTTAAAGACCAAGATGATCCATATAGCCATACGGGAATAAGGCTGCTAAAGAAGCATGGAGCTGGGACCATATCGAGTCAAAGACCATGTCAGACTAAGAATACTCCTGCAGGTCTAGGATCGTAGAGTGCAGACTCATCGATTTCACGTCAAATCGAGGCCTGGAAATCAAGTCTAGCTCGGGAGGCATGCCGATTCAAGCCTGAATCCCGGCCCTCGTCAGGAGCCTAAATCATGTCGAGGCTCAAATCCAAGTCAGGGAACTCATCGAATCAGTCTAGCATTTCAAGCGGTCAGCAATTCGTTTAAGCGATAGGTAATAATCGGACCTCAATCGTTTGATAAATATTTCTTTTTAGTTACAGGAATGAAAAAATATATAAGAGGAAACAAAGTAATAATGTATTATTATTATTATTATAATAAATTGCATTCAATTTAGGAGAAAAAGTAATAATAGAAAATAATAGAAACATTAATGTGAGGAGGAGGGTTGTGGATATTTTTTACCCAATGAGAATTGTTGTTTAACGTGAGGAGCATAATGACGATAATGAGTATTATTAATGTGAGAGGACAATGATTAATTTTTACCTGAAAGAGTATGCAGAAAGTAGTAGTATATAAAGCATATATGAAGAGAGTCCGATGAATCGATGATTAATATTAATTTAATGTTATTCGTTTAAGTTATGAAGAAAATTTGATGATTAATATTTAGTTAAATAGGGTATATATAAAGAAAATTTAGTATTATTTTCATAGTATATTTTATGAAACTATATTTATGAATTGATCATCAATATAAAATTCATATCTTCGGAAAATTAAATAACAATAATAATAATAATCATTAAAAAAACATTACAATAGTAATCATTGCATGTTTGATAATAATTTACCATAACAACATCGAAGTTCTATTAGTAGATGAGTACATACATTATTTTGATTCGTTTTCATTGATTGAAAAATAATTTGTTATGGTATATTAAAAAAATATTGAAACTCATCGTACCTTTTGGAGTTAATTATCTGGAGATATGAAATGTTCGGTTATCAAACATTCATAATGAATATTTAATAATAATCATACTATTTTTGCCTAACTTTTAGATTTTTAGAGAATAGAGTAATTTAGTAATTAATAATGTGAAAAGAAAAGAAATACAATCCTTATTCGGACTTTTATATATGTTAGTGATTAGTGATTTGATGACATATTTTTGTATTTTGCATAAATCTGATTTTAAATTTTTGTACTTTGCATAAATATGATGCTATATTTTTTAAACCTTCGAAAGATTTGTATAACCATACCAAAAATTAATAACAAACAACTAAAAAATCATTGATATATTTTGAGTTATTCGATCTATTTTGGTATCCACACCTAAAATTAAAAGAATACAAAAATTTAATAGTATATTGTTATACTTTTATAAATTTGATATTATATTTTTGTACATCGTACAAATTTATTAATATTTTCTTATACTTTTAAAAGTATATAGACAAATCCGTAGAGAATATCCTAGAACATCGTACTCAACACATGGACTGGAGATACGATACGACAACGTACTACGTAGCCTCCGAATTGTAATGATGCCCCCCATCTAAGAGAGCTTGGATTAATTGATAATGGAGGGACCATAATGTATCTTTTTTGGAGTCTTTATTAGATTTTCTCTTACTCTAATGGTGGATAGATGGAGATGGAGATGGAGATGGACTCCATTATCATCATACTTCACTTTCCTACCATTTCTTCTTGATTGAACTTTTATATATAAGCCGCTCTCTCTCTATATATATGGTCACAGTTCTAATACTATCTATACCAATTGACAATTCAAAAAATAATTATTTTTTGTCACATCAGATTGTTCCTTTTTTACATCATCAATTATTTCAAATAATTTTTACATCTCACAATAATAAATATTTCGTACAATAATTATTGGTTATTATGATTTAACTATTGGTTATTATTTAAGTATAATATAATTTTTCTCTCACTTTCACATCACCAACATATACTCTACCATCTATATTCTTTCTATCTCCTTTCAAATTTTATTATGATTTAACTATTGGTTATTATTTAAGTATAATATAATAATTAATAAATATTTATGCCATAATATTTATGCCATATTTAAGTGTAAAGGGTAATATGGCTTCTGACATCTATGCCATAAAGTTTAAGCATATAATTAAAAAATTGGCTTTCTTTTTGTGGGATATATCATATATCTTCAACTATATATATTTTCAAATATTTTATCTCATTAATTTCAATTTTTAACGATGTTACTTTAATTTTAGAATATAAGTAAAGTATATGAAACAAAAAATAATTGACTTACTACCAAGGAGATAACATAATATGGAATGTTAAAACTTAGCCCATAAATGTTACGTAGATGGTTTGTGAGGATTCAGAAAAGTAAAAGAAAACAGCATATATATCTTTAAGCTTATAAATGTATACTATGCAATTGTGCGAGAGGCCTTGTCTCGAGGCGTCGGGTGCGTCGCTGCAGTGCGTCGCAGCGTCGGCGTGGAGTTCGATTCGCAGGTACGTAGTAATTGTTCTTGAATAAATTATGCGTCTGCGCCGGTGTTGCGAGGGTTACAGCTATCTTTGGGCTTTGTGTATGGAGTGACTACGGACACATGCAGAGGCACGTCTCGGATACTTTTCCGCATTGGTGATGAAGCTAATCGTGCGAGCCACTACGTTGAGCGTATCAACGTATATACTATGGAATTCGAACAACAAAATCCTCATTAAATAATTAAAGTGATGTGGGATGATATACATTTTATGTTTCCTAATGAATAAATCAATTTATAAGCTAATAACTAAGTCATGAATGTAGTAATTGCACTACACCACTTATATTGAAGGTGTCATAGATGTGGTCACCTTAATAACCTCTAAAATAAAGACCAACTTCATACTCCGTATTATTTTCTTTGCAAAATATTTTTCAAATGCCTAGTAAACACTCTGTGTAGGGTAGGTAAAGGTACTTTGAGACAGCATTCCAGTGTCTGCTGTCCATCAGTACTTTGATTTTTTAGAAGAGAAAAAAAATGATTTTTTCCATCACATGCATGCATACATGCATACAGATAGGCATACTGACAATTTTCCATTCTCTTTGGTTCTGAAATCCCACATTCTCTCCATCAGATAGGAAAGTGCCTGTTAGAGGTCCCTACGACCCTACCTCTTTGACATAACAGCGAAATGCACCACCAACTTTCCTACTTATTAGAAATGCAATGCCTGAAATTACACCCTCCTTTATTAGCTTTTCTATCCAAACAGAAAGATGAGCATATAGGAAGAAATTAGCATCCACATACATGCCAGAAATAATTCCAAATAAGAGACTGGTCATAGGTAAAGATGTATATGAGTTCGAAGCTATTTTTTGAGATTGAGTTGCATGGTTTTTTGTTCTGGGCTTCAATGGGGTTGTTGATGCCTGTTGGAGTACTTGCAATGAGGATACCTAATAGAAAGCAGCATCCAGCAAGGGCTAAAGCCATTTTCTATCTTCATGTTACCTTACAGGCAAGTTCAATTTAGTTCTCTTCATTCTTCGTCTTTAAATTCACAACTTCATTCTTCTATATGTATATTCGATTTAGTATTGATGACAGATAGTTGTATACTTGTACAAATGGTAGATGAAGTTTTTTTTTTTCAGAAGAAGAATGTTTTATAAGACTCCTCTGTGAATCGAACCCAAACCTCTCATATGGAAACTAGGATGATGATAACCATTAGACCAGACTTGATTAAATGGTCCATAAAGTTTGTCAAGTGCACAAGTAATCCTTGGAGATGTATAACTGTTGCACTAATAATAATGATCATTGTTTTTTTGTTCTTGCATTTAAACTTTTTAAAGTGGGGTTACTTTTTAAATTGGTTAAAGATCCGAATTGTTCGTTTAATTCTAATGAAAAAGAAACATTAGATTAAGTTGTCGTTATATATTAATAGTTCTTATTACGCTTATTAGTCGAGATCCCTCTTCATTATTGCGTAATTTTTTATATGATCTCTGAACTTATAGTTTTTATTTGGACACTCTTTGAACTATTTATTTTGTCTGGGCACTCCTTAGACCTAATTTTGCACGAAAATAGATAGTAAAATGACTATATTACTCCTAAAATACACAGTTAAATGACTATATTATTCTACATTATATCATAAGAGACAAACCATGAAATGACTATATATTTTATCCCTAACATTATACTAAAATATAAGGATACATTTTAAATATTTTACATAATTAAAATAAATCCTTATCATTTTCTTTTTTAATACATCCCACCCTACCCCCTACCGTCTCCCCTTTCCTCTAAACTTTCACCAACATCCCTTCCCCTCCCCTTCACCCTCCCTTGATAAATTTTGTAGCAGCCTTCATATCATTCAAGATTTCTTGGATTCAGGACTCTATGTGGCTGTAATCCTCCTCAAACTTCATGCTAAACAAATCCATTCCATTGGAGGTGCAATTTACTACCTCAAAAGCCTCTGCCTCCAATCTGAGTTGTGCTTCTTCTGCCTCCAATCTGAGTTGTGCTTCTTTATAAATGGTAACAATGTGTCCCAGTGAGTTTGTATTGCTCATCTTCTGCAATATTATTAGCTTCTAATATGAATTAGACTAGCTTTGATTTCAAGAATTGATTTTTATTGCTATATTGTTTTGATTCTTGCTCTAATTGTATTAATTTTTCTGTTTGTATCATAGCTTTTTTATCATAGCTATGGTAACATGAATTGGACTAGCTTGTAATGATATAAATAATTTGCTCACATTCATTTAATTTATATAATTCATTTAAAGAATTCATTTTTATTTCTTTAATTGTTTGATCATTGATCCAATTCTATTAATTCCTTGTTTGCATCTTAGTTATGGTAACATGGATTGAATGAGCTTGTAATGGGCCCAGTGCGTTATTCGTTTGTGGGGGGGGTGGGGAGGGCAGGGAGGCAGAAGACATTGTTGGTGAAAGTTTACTGAGGAAGGGTGGGGGTAGGGGTAGGAATAGGGTAGAGTATGTGAAAATAAGAAATGTGTGAGGGTTTATTTTAATTATGTAAAATATTTTAAGATGTGTTCCTTTTCTTTTAAAGGTATTAGGGGAAAAATAGTCATTTTTATTATTTAAAGATGGAAAATTAGGTTAAGGGGATTACCGAAACAAGAGCGATGGTTGGGAGATCTTGCGACAAGAGATAGATAGTTATAGCACAAGCAAGGTAAAAGTTTAGAGACTACGTAAAAAATTACGATAATAAAATAGAATTAATAGGCCAAAAAGGCTTCTTATAAAAATAAAGATTATGTGCGCAACAATTATGTAATTCTAAAGGCTACTAGTACATCAACTCTATCTCTACGAATTAAGTTTTGAATTGACAAACTTCTAAGAACTATTTATGAAATTCTCTTTCTATTAACAATATATGTTTCACCCACAAGGCTTATGAGGAATTGCTATGCCATTGTTGATAAATAAAATATTGCTTCCTCCGTCTCAATTTAATTGATCATTTAGTAAAGATTTATTATTTCGTTATAATTAATCATTTACTTTATTATCAATGCAACCTTTTGCACTCGAATTAGAAAAATTATCCTTTTTCACTAATATTCTTATTTTTATGTGAATATTTTTCTCTTTCTTTGAAAAAAATAAAATCAATTAATATCTTAATAAAATATATTTAAATTAGATGATCAATTAAATTGAAAAATATGAAATATTATCATTAGTAATCATCAACATACATCTAAAATATTGTCTAAGTTCCATGTTCAATTATCAACATGTAAATTTTATAAACTATGATATACATTCTACCACAAATTCATTAATTTTTTCAGTTTAAATTTTTAATAGTTCAACTGCCAAAGTCAAAACTTAACATCTTTTTTTAATCTTGGATGACTAGTGGATACTTATATACTATGCATTTGAAAGGGATCGAAAAAGCTAAGATTCTTGTCTAATTTGTAAATCATTCTCGTAATATCTTGATTATAGGTTAAATAATTATTACTTATCATTTGTGTTAATTCCATTAGAATGCTTTATTAATTCTCATTTTTATCCTTCATTTTGTTCTATAAAATTAACACCAAAAGTTGAGTGTGATTATTACTTGATGGAGTCTAAAAATTAAAGCCCTATGTTTATTGCTCTTTCTATTTTTTTATTACTTTGTCATCATAAATATTTGCATATTGATTAATAAATTAGTTGCTTTGAAATGTATGCTCTCTAGTTGCTTTGAAATGTATGCTCTCAATTAATGATTTCTAATTTTTTTTTTTATTGCGGAAGGAGTATTTCTTATAATTTCAAAATGCATAATGACTTTTGGTTACTGTTAATATAGAAGTTGAGTGACATGATGAATTGAAGAATGAAGAGAATTGTAGTAAAGATAAGTTTGATGGTATTGATAAAACTTAAAAAGTGACTGAAAATAACCAAATGTGAACGAAAGAAAATTGCAAAGAATGATCTAGTGTTGGGTGACTACAAGGCGATTTAATTCCCACAAGTCGGACTATTGCTGCATTTAGTCCCCTGTGAATGGTACATCCGATTCGCATTTAGTCCCTAAATTAACGTTGGCATTAGAAATTAATGTTTTCATGCGAGTTGTGGTCAATTTCCTTGCGTTAAAATACAATTCTTGAAGACTTTGGTACCTTTTTTTTACTCCTGTTATTGCCTCAAACAATTCTTCCTCCCCACTTCTATGAGAGTATCACACCATTTCGGATTTGAGGACCTAAAGACTATTTGAAAATTTTGTTTGAGGAATTTGAAGATTTTAAGAATTTTTATTTGAATCTAGTAAGATATGAGCGATTTAAACTCATATGCATTGTCTCCCCTACGAAGGTAGGAGTGCAAGGGCCTACATCTGAAGCTGTACCAAGACTCTACTTTGAAGGTTCAGAGGTTCTTTAAATCTGATCAGTTGAAGATTTGATGAGTTGGTGTGGGTTCTTGTTCGCTTTTGTGTGTTTTCATGGTTTTCTTGCTTGAACCCGTTTATGAACAAGAATGGCTCAAAAAGTGGAGCTTTCATTTGGAGATTTGGTATCGCTTAAGTTGTGGTCCGCCAAACTCAACTGCAAGGAAGTGTTTTGGCCAAATTTCATTGATTTTTGGCTTAGAATGATGTTTTTGTTAAAAGAAAATGGTGGTTTTTCGCAGGAAAGGGCTTTTGTTTTAGCCGAAAATGTGTGTTTCTTGGTTAGATTTGGGAAATATTGTGCTATTTTGGATCAAATTGAAGGAATTTAGGTTGAAAATTTGGATTTCGGGTTTAATTTGATGTTTTTCGGTCAAAAAGGGTGGTATTTTGGCCTTAATTGCTTCTTAGTCTAAATTTTCAAATAATATACGCAAATTCCAGAAAAGTGACGTGTGGCAGAAAGTTTCTCTTCTTCGGTTTAGTTAAGGAATCCGGCGCCGAATTCGGTTTCACTAATTAACGTGGCCGAAATTAGCGCTTGAGGGAAACTGGTCAAACAAAGTGCAAGTTCAAATTAACGGCAATGTTCATTTAGGACTAAATGCTAACCCGGACAAGACAATTATTTATGACTAAATCTGGCAAATTAACTTACTGGTGACTAAATCGTTGAAGAATGGCCATCGCACCACTGGCCACACCACTGCACTTCACTTGCAATTTCCTCTGTAGAACGATGAAAACTAAAAAGAATTAAAAAATCTAAGCTAAAACGAGAGGCAAAAAATAACAAATATGTATTTATTTAATTTATTAGATCCGACTTTAAAAATGAAGGGTCACTTGTGTAACGTAACCGCACGATCCTTGAAAAAAAATTAGCCATTGTGCAACTTTGTTGCGATTCTATGGATTAAGTAAATTAAAGGAAGACATACAATCATGACATTATCTGTTGTTACTAATTTTCATAATTGTCATAACACGATCAATAGATTACTTCACACATTACAAGCAACTACATGAATGATTATCATCTAAGGGAAATCATTGAATAAAGAATCTTTATACGTACATAAATAATACAACCTTTATTTCAAATTAATTGATTTTCTCATTTTTCAAGACATAACTTTGATTATCAATTACTTTTTATATACATTATGAAAAATTACAAAAAAAATAATATTATGAAAGAAAATTTAAAAACAAATCCAATGATATCAATTTTATATTTTCTTAATTAATGAATAAAAAATAATTTGTGATCAATGTCTTGACACGGAATTTCAAAGTATCAATTACTTTAAAATGGAGACAGTACGGAATATATTATTGGTCGATCCCTAATTAAAAGGTTGTGCTTCTTTATCAATGGTAACATGTGTACTTCTTGCAACGACAGGAGCAATATTGTCAATCAGAGACTTTGAGAACTCATTCAACAATATTCACCAGAGACTAGGCCTAGCTCTATATTTCCTTGTAGGGTTTCAAGCATTCTCTGGGATTTTCAGACCACACAGAAAAAAGAGATAAGACTAATTGATTGAGGTATTTATAGGGAATTTACAGAGAAAATGGAACTATATAACAATATCTTATAAAAGAAGAACACATTCATAATGTAAAAATATAACGAATTTAATATAATAAAATTAAACCGTATGCAACACGCTATAACGCTTTTCTAAACGTATTCGAATTCTTCCCTAGTGCTAAGGAGAATAGAGACGACATTTCCTAGATAAACCACTTACTCTATCAGCCTTCACTAGCACTATGAACCGATCGATGAACCGCCAACGAGTTTGGAGTATCACCTGAACAAAAGCAAAGAAAAGAGAGATGGGAGCTCTCGGATTTTTTATGTGAATTGTGTGTGTTTCTTCTGATTTTTGTGGAGAGTTGATGGATGATTAAGTAGGCAAACCAAAATATTTTCTACAATGAGCAGATAAAACAGTCAAATGCTCTTAACACAATTGATTGTCCACTGTAACAAATAGCTCTTTTGAATTTTCAAATGCAAAACCGAGGTTGACCGCCCCCCTTTTCGAAACTGCATTCGTGCACATGCACCTAGATCCACAATTTCCGAAATTTCATTTTCTCCTGACGACCTCCCCAACGGCACGCGAGGAGCTCGCATAGCAAGATTCTATCACTTACTTAAGTCCACAAGGACCCTATATTTCCTTGTATGGTTTCAAGCATTCATTGGGATTTTCAGACCACACAGGTAAAAAAATATGACTGATTGATTGAGATATTTGTAGGGAACTTATAGAGAAAATGGAACTATATAACAATACTTTAAAAAAGAAGAACTGAATATTCATATGAAAATACAACAACCGATTATAATAAAATTAAACCAGACAAGAAATACGTTTATTAACGCTTTTCCTTTAAAAACGTATTCGACTTCTTCCTTATAGCTAAGGACAAGACTTCAGCTTTCCAGATAAAAACAACCTCACGCATCAAATTTTACTAGCACTATGAACCGATCGACAACCGCCAACGATTTTGGAGTATCATCGAACAAACAAAAAAAAAGAGAGATGGAGCCTTGGATTTATGTGAATTCATGCTTTTCCGATTTCATATGACAAGTAGGGCAAACTGAAATTTTTTCTACAACATCGATAAAAGCACCCAAAACTCAGATTCGTGCACCTAGATCCACAATTTCCGAAGCTCATTTTTCCCTGATTTACCCCTCTCCACATGCGCGAGAAGTGCACAGTGGGAAGTCAATCAATTCACGTTCACAAATGAAATTTTACTTATTGTCGGTGCTCTCCCACACTTAATTCCATTGCGATCTACTAAATTTAAACATCCATTTCCTCATTCCATTCTTAGCACACCTCTTTGACACACAAAAGGGGTTGCCAAATTTTGAATTCACAACCAATTATCCAAAAGTACTAGTTTTACATATATTGTAAATTATGTATATATAATAAGGTCTCCTTGATTTTGTAGAAAAAAGAGACGTTCTGCCCTATCCACTGTTTCTTTGTTGGGAGTGATCAACGTATTCACAGGTTTGCAAGCGTACCAAATGAAAACATCAAGAAGTTCAAGAATGTGGACCATATTATTCATCATTCAGATTGCTTTCATTGCCTTAATTTATCTGTTACAAGAGAAACATGACTACATAAAAAAGCAGGGAACGACTTTAGGCAATGAAGCAGTTCAACCCACTGATCAAGATATTTCTCCTAGAGATAATCATCATAAGGCAGCCCCAAATGATGAGACATGCGGATAAATATTAGCTTATTAATTTCTATATCTACCAAACAGCCGGATATTTGGTCTAGTAGTCATCATCCCCGCTCTTTCGCATGAAAGAGACTCAATATGAATATCCATAGCATGTATATTTCTCGTTTTGTGCGATTAATAGAGAAGTTTCTTGGTTTCGTGGCTTACAGAGTCAAAGAATTATTAGAGAATAATAACTATATGTAAGAAAAGTTATGCCGCTAAATATGAGAAGAGAACAAATAAGTTCAAGAAACGTCAGAACACAATTCAGAATAGTGAAACGTCATGCTTCCTACCCGATTTGGGGGGCATTTTGTTCCGTAGAATTTTATTCTAACTGCCCTATCCGCAAAATTAAGCCAGACATTTTTCATTGTGTTTTGAGCGCTTGAAATGATGGTTATCATGTCTTTTGATGGATAACTAACCTTGACTTGCTGCTGCATTCTTATATGTATTTACAATACATATACTACTACATACATGTGGGTGAATATCATGATGACACATCTCACATGTCGTGGGAAGTAATTTGTGCTATTAGCGAGAGTTCGTCAAGTTTTCAACACTTAGGAAAATTCTAAGAATAATCATTTCGCTTTGCCTCAACATTCTCATACAAGCTCAATCTCTCACTTCCAATCATAACATCTTTAAATTTCTTTGCTCTTTACGAATCAATACAACCTTTATCTATATTGAAAAGTATTGTATTTAGGAAAATATTAATATGTGATTCAAGACTTGTAATTTGTAGTTTAGTTTATTGTTCAACATTGTAGTAGACCTTGTAATAGTTGTTATTAGTGAAATACAAGTTGAAAGTTGAAAGAAGCACAACATTAATATCAATGCTCAATTGATGATAAATGTGAAATTTGTGTTAAAGCAAAAATGTCTAAAAAGCCATATAAGAAAGTTGAAAGCATAATAAAACTTTAGAAATTCGATTCATAGCGATATTTAATCGAATGGGTACTTCATTGTAGGTGGTAACAATACTTTATCACTTTTATAGATGACTATTCAAGGTTCACATATGTTTACTTGTTAAGGACCAAAAGTGAGGCATTTGAGAAATTCAAAGACTTCAAATTCATAGTGGAGAATCAAAAGAATCTAAGATTAAAATGCTTAGAAGTGATAAGAGGTGGCGAAAGTATTTTCAAAATGCTTGATCAATTTTGTGATCAACATGGAATAATAAATCAAAGCGACGCCTCGCCCACAACAAAACGGATTGGCTAAAAGGAAGAATAGTCCTGCTGAGATGGAAAATGCAATATCATGAACTCGGTTTAACAAATGATTTCCAAGGGGCGAAGCTCTTGGATACCACACATCTACAATAACGCCTTCTAAGAAGCTTAAGACTTCACCATATGTACTACATGGAATGGATTGAAACCCAAAATTGATTATTTCAAAAGTAGTATCAGATATGACAAGATCTTAGGATTACAATAAAAAAAGCTTGTTCCTAGAGGGATACAAAAAAGCGCTTTTTTGTTGATTTTATAGATTTGAGCTTAGAAACCACAACATGATTGTTTCGAGTCTATTCAGTTTCAGTTCTTTGAGATAAGTTTGTTGAGGACTCAATCGAATGGAAATGATGAAAATATTTCAACTAAAAGAATAAAATGTTGGGGTAAAGAAAGCGAAATGCGTTGAATCGAAGTGAGCCTGGGGCGTGAGTCGAAAGCTGATGTGTTGAAAAAAAACTTGAGTTGATTTTTTTCTCGGGTTCTATTATCTTTACGGTAGAAGGTAATGGAGATTGATTTATAAAGAAACTCCTTATGTTCTTGAAGTTGATCGGGAAGCACCAAGTACTTATAAAATTTATGGCATCTAGAGTTTCCTTTACGGAAAGAAGCCATAGATGATGAGATAAATTCCATCATATCAAATGATACTTGGAATTTGGAGTGGGTTATACAGTTCAAAACCTATTGGTTGCAAATGGGTCTTTTCGAATCCAGAGCTATGGCACGATAGTATGATTTCTCTATAGAAGGCGGGGTGTTTGCTAAAGTTCACTCAAGGAGAGGTGTATTTTTGATACTACGCGCTGTGGCTAGGATCGCGTCTATAAGGATGCTATTCTCTTTAAGCGTCTTTATATCATTTTTTGTCACGTCGTGTATGTAAAGCTTCATTCCCCGATGGTGATTTGAGTGAGGAAGTCTATATGGAGCAACCTGAGGGGTTTATACTTCCCGGTAATGAGAAGAAAGTTTGTAAACTTGTGAAGTCCTTGTATGGACTTAAACAGGCTCCGAAGCAATGGCACCGAAAATTTGATGATGTGATACTTCAAAATGGTTTCAAACACAATAGTGTGGACAAATATGTGTATTACAAATAAAATGGGGATTGCATAATTATCCTATGTCTTTATGTAGATGATAAGCTTATCTTTAGTAATAGCATGAAAGGCATAGAGGACACTAAGAAATATCTTACTTCAAAGTTTCAAATGAAAGATTTAAATGAAGTAGATATGATCCTTGGGATATGGTAAAGAGACACTTGAATGGTTTTCTCTAAGCTTGACTCATTCACATCAATAAGATGATTGGCCAATTGATTATCTTGAGATTGAGTGATGTAAATATCATTTGATTCAAGTGTAAAGCTTAAAGTGAATGAGGTAGAGCCTACCTAATTAGACTATACTAAAGTGATAGGGAGTCTAATGTATATAGCATATGCAGTGAATAAGTTCTCAAGATATACTAGTTGTCCAAGTAAAGAATATTGGAAGGCTATAGAGAGAGTACTTGGTTATCTAAAGAAAACAAGTGACTATAGCCTAGTATATAATGAATTTCCAATAATATTAGAGGATATTGTTGTAATAACCGGCTACGTAAAAAAAAAAAAAAAAATTTAAAAATTTTAGGTCGGTGGGACCGTGATAGTATAAATAATTTCGATAATAATATTATTTTGTGATTATTTGAGCCGTATTACATTTATAATTTAGTAGTAATAATAGGGGATAGTCGAGTTAAGTTAGATCGTTAGAAATGGATTCGATAGGCTCGATTCGTGATTTAGAGCCTGCCGACTCTGTGCGGTTTTTAACGACTTAAAGAGATAAGTATCATCTTTCGGCACTTATCATTAATCACCGAAATATCTTCTCCGTTTAAAACACTTTTGGCGAGACTCTTTTAAATGAAACAACAAAAATGTTTATACAGTTTCTTGACTTTGTTGCGTATAAAGAGTACTCGAGTCGATTATTAAGGTTTCAACTGTCTTCCCTACGATTTTGAGGTAAGAAAATAGCGTTTTGGTTGATTTTGAGGGTTGACTATTGGTTGACTTTTTACATAATTCAATTTTATATGATGAATCTTAGTTTGTTAAGTCTTGCATGATGAATATAAGTGATGAATTCATGACTTAAGAATTAAGTTTGAGGATGTTATGAATTAGAGTTGAGCTTTTCTAGGTTTGGTTGACTTTTTGGGGTGATATTTTTTAAGACTTTAAATGTGTAGGGAGTTTCATTGGGACCTTATTGTAGTTGTTGTGTTAAATTGGTTATTAAAATTGATTTAAAGGGAGTTAGGTTGAAAAAGTAATATTTTTGAGTTGAGATATAATTGATATTTTGGGTATAGATTGTTAATTAGGGACTATTTGATTAACTAGAATGACTTAACGTTGATTTCTGATGATAAAGTAATAAGATGGGGCACTAGCGGGGATGGTTGGTTGTGTCAGGTGGGATTATAATTCGATAGTTTGCGAGTAAATGTTAGGCCAGTTTAGAAATCATTCCGATTAGAGTTGGTAATGTTTATACTAGAGCGTAATTCTTGGTATTAGTTCACAGTATACTTTACAGGTGTTGTTAGGCATGACCGCGGGAAGAGACACGTTAAGATTATCGCGTTCATTGAGGACTTTTGTGATAACTAGTAGAGGTGAGTACTTATCTCGGCGAGATTGTTACTACGTACTTACTTTAAATTGTGTGAACATGTTATTGTGGTAGATTATGTAGAGAATGATATACATGTAATTGTTGTATGATTATGTGGATTCATTTGTGTGAGCCATGATATGATTATGTGATTATATTACGTAGGCGTTGAGGATTGCTTGAGGTAAGTAATAGAGCTTGAACTCCAAACTTATATTTTGATTCACATGGCCTTGTCGGCAGCATTTGTATTCTATTGGCCTTGTCGGCACTTATGTATTTCGTAGCACTTTGTCGTGATTGTGTTTGACTTACGATTGTGAATGTTTTAGGCTGTATGCTTTCGGATATTGTTTGGGAGTAGAGTAGATGGTTATTGAGAGGTGATAGTTAGAGTTATGTATGACTTGAGGCTGACTTGAGCTGGATATGACTAGAATTAGGATGGTTATAGGTTAGGTAGTTCTTCGGCGTTGTGTATCAGCTTTATACGTCGGCATAAGCGTTGTGCTCCGAGCTTTTATACGTCGGTATAAGAAGCGTGTGTATCGGCTTTATCGTCGGTATAAGCGTTGTATGTATCAATTTATACGTCGGTATAAAACATTATTAATATCGAGCATACGTCGGTATAAGGCGTTGTTTATGTTTTATCACGTCGGTACTCTGGGCGTTGTTTATCGACTTTATACTTCGGTATAAGAGCATTGGTTATCCCATTTTATACTTCGGTATAAGGCGTTGTAGATCGATGGGTTGAGCATGTTGCATGGAGTGATTAGAATCCGGATGGTATCTAGTTGATGAGTGATTGATGACTAGAGTATAGTTTGTTGGGTCTATGTATTGTAATTTCATGTGGTTTGGTGTGATTTTATTGGTACGTTGTATTTATTATATGAGACCACATATTACATGTTATGCCATGTGATGTATGAGAATTTTCTTTAGTATAAATATGGCATGGTAGGTAGTCCCGTTATATATCTATATATACTTGGCGTATTTGACTCACATGTTAATTACGATTAAGTGGCGTATGGTTTAAGTTTCACCGGTGTTAAGTTTGCTAAGGCAGCGGCTTACGCCCGCACCGTTTTTGAGGCGGCATTCGTTTGTGCCGGGGTTGGCCAGACATTTAGTTGAGCCGGGAGGAGGCTGTTGGAAGTTTGTTCAGTGGTAGGTGGCGTCCCGGGTGGCGAGAGGATCCTCACGGTCCCCGATTTGTTGTGTTGTCAGATGTTTTTGATTGTTGTACTTTATTTTCAAACTTTAGCCTTGTCGGTTGTCATTTGTGATACGAATGCGATCTTACTCTCTTTTGTAACTGTAACATTACTATTTATTTGGGATATGTTGTATATATATGGAGTTGGTTGGTTAGATATGCTTTGATGGATTGTAATTTTTAAAGCTGTGATTATTTTGGAAATAATATATGTAATCGATTTTTTGAAGGAAACTAGTAGTTTTTAAAGCTGAGTAGTCCATCGGGTTGGTGATTACGGTGTTCGGATTATAAATGACTCTCGCCTCAGGGCGGCCGACTGAGGCAGATCGTTACAATTTTGAGTATCGAGCTTTAGGTTTGGTGCAGGGGTTATACGTGTGGTTGTGTCAATGGAGCTTATTTTCCTTAGTCGTTGTGAGTGGTGTCTTTTTGTTAAAAAGTGAGTCTTTTTTCTTTTTGTTAAATGGGCGTGAGGATGCCACCCCGAGTTCGTGGTAGGGGTAAGCCGAGGTGCTAGAGGGGTAGGCCTAGGAGGCCGGCTGGTAGGGGTATAGGCTGTTGATGAGTGCAGCGTGGACCGGCGAGTGCAGAGGTTCGTTTTTACGGCCGGGGTTGAGGTAGACAGCCTCGTAGGGGAGGCGTGAATTCTCGGGTGGCCGAGCCGAGCGGGAGGTCGAATTCCCGGAGCGGATTGTTTGACCGGTTTTGAAGAGATCCTCGAAGTTTCGGGAGGTTCGCCGAGCGAGGCTATTGAGTTAAATCAGGATATAGTCCATTTTTTGCTATGGGGATTGTGGGTGAGATGAGAGTGAAGTTTGCGACTTATCGGGCTTCACGAGGGTGCCGCGGCGGTGGGGAGAACCCGGAGGCGGCATACATTGTGAGAGGGAGATACATGTGTCACGGGGAGGCGGTTTGTTGAGCTTCTTCGGAAGAATTCTTGTCTTGAGACCATGGAAGCTTTGGAGGAGGCAATTTCAGCGACTCGGGGGGCCGAGTGCGTTGAGGAGTCACGGCAATTAGGCGGATGTGCCGACTACTTCCCCGATGTCTATCCGGTAGAGGCAAAGATCCACCGAGTTGAGGGATGGTTTGACGTCGAGATGCGTGCTTGAGATATCCTTGATGACTTCGCGATTTCCATGTTGTTGTGAGGAATGCGGCCTTGAAGATGGAAATGGATTTAGGCTGAGCCCAGGCGAGTGGATCGAAGAGGATTAGGCACGAGACTTTTCGATGCCAGGTAGGCTACCCGGTTCTAGAGTTCGAGGAGGGCCATGCAGTGAGTAGTCACAGGCGGAGAGTTACTTTGAGTGAGCCGGCGGTTCGCCCGGCTATTACGGCTCTGCGGTGGGTACTGCGAGATCCAGTGACTTTAGTGGGCTTTAGGGGTTCGGAGATATCATTGTTTCGATGTGGCGTGCAGGCACAGCGGGATTGCGGGGAAAGGTGATATTATATTCTGTTGCAGCGGCAGGCGCTGGCGGTTGCCGATTTTCGAGGGATGGAGTGCTGGAACTTTGCACGGTTGACTGCAGGCGGTTATCGAGGACAGTGGACTTGTTGGAAACCGTGGAGATCGGGCCGAGGTTGACTCTCGAGGGCGTAGCGGTACCGGCCGGGGTGGGGGCCGGACGGGGCCCCAGTTAATAGTGACCCGGCGAGGTGCGTGACCCTCGAGGAGTTCGGCAGTCTTTACTTTTATGTGATTATGTGGGTGGAAATACTTTTTCTTTGATTTCCTTATTTCGCTTAATTCGGAGTTTGTAGGCTTTATACGTATGTAGAGTCTCTGCTTTGTTCCACTTTATTCGTTTCTGGTTGGGAGGTCGATTGAGGTTAGGGAGGTATATATTGGGATTGCCCTTGAATGTGAGCGACCAATTGTTGAGGCGAACCCTCACTTAGTTTAGAGGCGATAGGTTTTAATCTTATGTTGAGTATGGATTGGTTGGGAAAGCATCACGCTAAGTTGATTGTCACCATAAGGATGTTACTTTTGTGGGCCGGGTAGACTAGAACCTTTGTTGTGGGAGATAGGAAGGTTCTACCGTCGGATATTACTTCAACACTTGGGGCTAAGGAATTGATGATGGCAGGTTATGTTGGATTTTTGAGTATGCGGTCGATTTGGAGAGAGAGGAGATTAGATTAGGGGATGTCCTAATTATTTGAGAAGGTATTGGTGTTTTTCCTGGGGAGCTGCCGTGTTTACATGCTTGAAAGTAGAATTCTGAGAATAGAATGGCTCTGGCGAGAGGAAAGGAGTGAAGATTTTTCATTCTGAGGAAGCTTTTGGATAGCGGGTTTCGAGGATGTATGGTGGTTATCATGCCGTGATACGGTCGTTAGTAACTTTCTTGTGATGTGAGGTATCTAGGGTGTTTTGTTTTTTTTTTTTACATTCGTATGTGCGTTATGGTTACCGTTGTAGTCGAGTTCTGAAATTTAGGTCAATTTTATTAGGTAGGTAGATTGTAATAACCCAGCTACGTAAAAAAAAAAAAATTTATAATGGTATTTTTTCGGTCGGTAGGACGATGATAGTATAAATAATTTCGATAATAATATTATTATTTTGGGATTATTTGAACCGTATTATATTTATAATTTAGTAGAAATGGCCGAGGATAATTCGAGTTAAGTTACATCGTTAAATTAGATTCGATGGCTAGATTCGCGTGATTTGAGGCGAGAAACTCTGTGCGGTTTTTTCTTGACTTAGAGATAAGTATCATCATTGACCTTATCATCAAAATCACAAAATATCTTTCTCCGTTTCCTTGCTTTTGGCCGAGACTCTTTGTGAGCAAACAACAAAAATTTTTCTTCGTTTCTTCATTTTACATTTGCGTATAAAGAACCTCCAAGTCGTTATTAAGGTTTCCCAATGTCTTCCCCGATTTTGAGGTATGAAAATAAGCGTTTTTGGTTGATTTTTGAGGGTTGACTTTGGTTTATTTTTTTACATAATTCAATTTTATGATGAATCTTAGTTTGTTATGGATGCTATGATGAATATAAGTGATGAATTAATTAGTAGGAGTGGATTTGAGGATGTTATGAGGTCGAGTTGAAATTTACAGGTTTTCGGTTGAATTTTGGGGTGATATTTTTATAAGACTTTAAATGTGTAGGGAGTTTAATTGGGGACCTTGTAGTTGTTGTGATGTTAAATTGGTTATTTAAAAATTGATTAAAGGGAGTTAGGTTGAAAAGTGTTAATTCGAAGTTGAGTTGTAATTGATATTTTTGGAGTATAGATTGTTAATTAGGGACACGATGATTAACTAGAATGACTTATGATTGATTTTAATGATAAAGTAATAAGATGGAATTTTAGCGGGGATCGATTTGGTTGTGTCCGATGGGATTATAGTCGATAGTTTACGATCATATTGAACCGTTTAGAAGCCTAGGGTATATATCTTTATCTTTGAGAATTGAGATATGACCAACTTTATGGTTAAGATGTTATGACATGACATGGTGTTGATATAAATGAAATGGCAGTGCAAGGGGAAAGACGATGTTGACCTATCACGATGAAATCATGATGAATGCGAAATGGTAAATGAGCATTATATAGAAGTGTATGGTGTATGTATTGATGAATGGCGTGTGATGCTATATATACGTACCTAGGTAGAGATTATGTCTTGATTTGTTAGGTGGATATAAGCCCATACTATGAAGTGGTGTTTTAAAAAGTATATATGTGGGAGCATTATGAAATGGTGGGGTTATCGGTGATGTATTATATGTTAGTTGTATCTTTAGAGGAAACAGCAGGTGTATTTCTTGTATAGGGATGCGAATGTCGGTAATAAACAATTTGATGAGTGGGGTTTTGATAAGAGAATTTACTTGCACATTAATGAATCTGATGGTCGATAACGAGGTGATATGATGACACAATTACGGTGATATCGATGATTTGGATATTGATTTTGAGTGGTATTATTGATGGATTTGATTTATGATATTGATAACATGATTTTGGCTTAATATGAAATATGAGTGGATGTATATAGTAGTTGAATTTGTGTGAGATGATTATGATATGATTAGATTGTGTAATATCAGTTGCGTAAATAATATTCGAGAATGCGTTGCGAGAATGTAATTACGAGGTAGTACGCGTCTGGCTTGATGACTATGTTAGGAGAATATGATTGGGTGACAAGATGTCATGATATTCGGTAATAGGCGTATTGAAAGGTGAATTGAGATGATAAAGGCAGACGGAGTTTTGAGTAAATGTAGGGGCGAATTTTTATAAGGAGGAGTAGGCGTAATAGCTCGTTTCACTTACCAATATTATGTTGATAGTATATAAGTTTCTCGGTGGTGTATTCGGAATTGAAATTAAAATTTCAGTTGAGTAGTGGAGAATTCAACAAATCGGTCGGTTGGTGGTATATTTCGGTTTGTGGTGGGACCCGGAGATAGTATATAAATAATTTTGGAATAATATCGATATATCGAGATGAGTATGAGATGAGTAGTAATATATGCCTCGGGGAATAACACAATGGAAATCGGTTTCGTTGAGATTTAAGTACGGAAGGTATAGAATTAGCAAGCGAGCGGGCAAAATTTCTTCCAAATATCCGCGCGCCTACGCTATCTTCGTCTAAATCCGTTCCTATCTTCTTTCCCTTCTTTGGCGAAATTTGGCTTCCCCCCCACCGAAATTTTCTTCCATTTCTCTGCGTAGATTGTCTCTTAAACTCAAGATCAAATTGGTGGATTTACTTCTCCTGCATCATCCTGCATCATATCTAGGTAAGAAAGATTAAATCTTTTTGAATATTTCTTGAGTTTTTGAGAGAGTTATTTTATAGCATTTTTTGTTGACTTTTAGATCTTGAATTTATTATGGTATAGAAATGTATCTAAGTATCTTATAGAGATTTGCGGTGATTTTGAGTGATTATTGGGGTTAGAAAGTGGCCAGTTGAGGGTTGACTTTTATTGACTTTTTCTTAAATTAACTTTAAATTGTAGTGAGGTTAGTGGACTTTAATATAGTTGTTTGGGTATAGAATTATTGGTTTGGATATGGATAGAGTAGAGATTGGGTTGAGAAAGTTTGGGGAAAGTTCTTATAGCATTTAGCGTTTGAATTGGAGGTTGTATTTGAATTGATTGTTGGATTGATTAGAATGTTCTTAAAGTGTTATTGTTGGGGTAATAAAGGCGATGACCCGAATATTGAGATTTCTGAAGTTGGCGATTAGAATATAGTTATGTTGGAATATTAAAAGTGTATACGATCTTGGGGATAGGATGATTCTTCAGAGTTGTAAATTTGAATCGTGAGGCGTGGTATAACACTCGGGGATTATATAGATGTTAAGAGAGAGGCATTCTACGGGATGTGTTATAATGTATAATTTTCTTGAATAGGAGTTGAACACGGATACCTTGCGAGGGGCTGCTGGAGTCGTCATTCTTCTTTTTGGGGAACTTAGAGGTGAGTACAAATCTCACGATGGGGACCTTTCATATATATTATGTTATATATTTTGCATGTCAACGTCTTGGAACTATTACGATATGTGTATTGTGTGATTATGATTCATATTATGAAATAATTGAGATTATGATTGATATTATGCGTAAATTACGATTTATGATTCATATGATGAAATAATTGAGACTATGAGTTATATTATGTGAATATGATTCATGTTATGAGATTGTGTGTGGGCGTGTGATGTGTGTGGTGTCTTTGTGTGTGTGGGTACGTGTCCGGATGTGCTTTGATTGCTTTGTGTGTTATTTGCGGGCGGTGGTGACCCAGCCCAGGGAGTTTTGGTGTGGTGTGCATATTGTGTGGGTAGCGTGGATTCGGGAGGTTTGGTGTGACATACGTTGAGGTGTGGCCTCGGTCGGAGGGGATGGAGGTGGAGGCCTCAAATGCGATTATGTGGAGGTGGATTCACCGTATGTGTATTATTTGGAGGGTGGATTCTCGTATGTATTATTTGGAGGTGGATTCCTCGTATGTGTATTATTTGCGGAGGTGGATTCGCCGTTTGATGACTTTGTGTCTTGAAATTGTTTCGTAAGTGTTATGTGATATCGTATGAGAGGCTATGTGATTTGTGAGCAGGTTATTTATTGTGTAGCACAGTTAATGTATAAGCATATATTTATATATAAGCATGAATATATGTGATGGGATCAAAGGCGTGGTATTTGTATTCAGCTCGAACTAATATTGACTCACTGTCCCAGGGGTTGATGTGAGAAATTTGTCGAGAAAGAAGCTGCATTGATAGAGGCTGCTGATTGAAGATCATAGATGAGGTGGTGGTGGCGTAGAATTATAAATCGATCATTCACTGTTGTTATGCCTTGTATATTGTTAGACACATTGTATTGGCAGCATTTCATTATAAGAGTCTGCTTGTCATCTTCACTGTATGTTGTATTTTTCGAGTGCTTTGTGGATGTTTGAGTTATGTCATTAAAAAGGTGGATTTGTATTATATTGTTTGTTGTTTTATAGTATATGTTAGTTATGCGATGGGCAAAAATGTATTTTTATTATTATTAATGTCAAATGAAGTCTTTTTTATGTTGTAAATCATTGATCGGTGACGCTTCGAATTGTCTGGTGTTGATGGCCTTGCGCCAGGCGGCCGGCACGGGCGGTAGTTACAGCTAGGGTCATTTGTTCTTTTGGTGTCATATTCTATATGGAGGTTGATACTTCAGAAGCTGAAAGCATACAGGGGAGAGGCTGTATGGCAGGTGGAGAGGCAATGGTGCATAGACAATCTTCGGGGTAAGTCTTTTCAGAAATGGATACTACAGATTGCGCTTATGGGCATTGTTTATGTCATATGGAAGGAGAGGAATTCTCGAGTCTTTGGTGGTGTTCCTGTCAGTGCGGACCAGCTTTATCATAGGATTGCTTCCATTGTGCACGATCAAGCTTGTTATTCGAGGCGAGTGAAGAGGACCAAGGAGAACTGGGAGATTTGTTTAGAATGGGGCCTTAGTCATAGTATATTCTCATGATCCCATTTGGTTTCTTAGTTAGTTCTATTTACCTAGTTTTTTCGTTGGATAGGTTTACTTTTTGTTGGATTGACTTTTGTTCCCGAGGTATTCCCTCGATGATGGTTGTAAAAAATTTTTTTATTAATAAAACAACCATTTCCAAAAAATAAAAAACTAAAACCAACCAAACTCTCACTTTATAGCACAAATAACTTCCCACATGTTGTGTGTGATGTATCATGTGATATTCATTCACATATATGTAAATAAATGTGTTAATAAATAAATCGTAAAAGTCCATGTAAAAGTCGTAGGTAAGTTATCGAATTAAAGACATGATAACCGCCCTTTCAAGCGATCAAAAACTTTATGAGAAAAATTTAAAGGTTGTAGTAGCGACATTCGGTAGGTTCCATTCCGTAGCTGACTTTCAAATGACATTTTCCATCACTTTCGGCTTTAAATTATTGACAAAATGGTCCCGGAGTTAATTTTCCGTGAAACTTCAGCAATTCGTTATCATCACGCGATCAAAAGCTGACTAATTAGAGGTAATTAGTTAAATTCAAATGTTAATTAAATTTTTTTTAAAAATCAAAAAGTAATTTCAGAAGTTTTTAAAGGAAGATTCATTTACGTTCCGGTGCTTATTTGCAATGTAAATTCAAATGTCAATCCGTTATCATCTACCAAAACGAGCTGCAATGTAAATTCAAATGCCAATCCGTTATCGATTTGGGGGTTAGGGTTAGGTTAGGGAAATCTGATTTTGCCCTTTTTGTTTTTTGATTTTTTTAAAATTTAATTAACATTTGAATTTACTTAATTAACCCTTTAATTAAGCACGTGATGCGAGATGATAGCGGAATTGTGACTTTCACGGAAAATGCTGCCCGGACCATTTGTCAAATCAATTAAAGATAGTGGAAGAAATCATTTGGAAAGTTCAGATGATGGAATGGAAGCGGCGAAGTTGAAGTGATAGTTCTGACAACTGCTTCAAGCATCAAACATGCAGAGATAAGGCGCTAATGAGGCCGTTAGGAGACAAAAAAGAAAAATCTCTAGAACAAAATGCCCGTATCGGTGAAGCAACTGACCATTTCTAAAGAAGATTGCGAGGCAGATTCTGGCATTCTCGGACTTACGTTTTGTGCCTCTTACCGTACTTATTACACACAAATTTTCTAAAAATCCCCCTTGAGTTATGTAATATTATCTTTCATGATATATATAAACATAAGCATGGGATGTAAAGACATTGGACCCCGTCACATGGTATAAACATCTCAAATCTTTAATGAAGTAAATGCATCTTAATTGGACTCTAAATGTTGAAGATGGAAACATCAAACACTTAATACTCATTATATTAACTGCATCGAACAATGCTGCATCTTATTTATTAAAGGATACATGCCTTGGCCCATGTTAGTAAACATTTATAGCTAAATTTTCTTTTACTAATCGAGGCGGTCCCTTTACAAGTTTACAAGCGATGGAATTGACTCATCGATTACTTAGGATGTTGGTATAGTTGATGAACCATTATTTTTTCAAACTAGATCGCCATTAAGATCATAGATGCGTCACCGATAACAACATATTGTCGAGCTTCAAACTTAATGGCAAGTTAAGCTTAGAACCACATGCTTGTGACTTGTTATTACCCATTTGAATTATCGTAGAATCAATTTCTAGACAAGAATTGGGTTTCCATCACCGGTCTTTAATTCATTCTTTAGACTTCATTGCCATTACATGTTCTTTTCACTTGGCTCTTTGGAGAGAGGTTTTCGTTAGCGAATGCACTAAGTTTTCTCCAAGCTTTACAAAAGTTAATTGACCATCATTTGTTATCATCTACTGGCAGACATGGCATGTTTTAAATGCTTATATGTCTAGACTTTCCATTATAGACATCATATAAGCTCACAGACAACGCCAGCCTTCTTATCCTGATACAAAAATGTATATAAATCGGTTGTAGCCCGCGACTCTTCACATAGGAATTCCCATGACCATTACGCTTCTTTGCACGGTGAACAAACTATAAACTACGACTCCAGGTAGAATGTATATGCAAGTTTTCTTAGAAGCCCGTGTCGCACCATACCTATTATAAAGATCGCGAAATCACGAGGTAACTTTACAATCATCGTTGAGTTAACCAACTCGCATCCTGATGTAACGACCACTTTGGTCGGCCGCCACGGGGTGAAGTCATTCTATAATCCAGAACACGAGAATCGCTAGCAGATGGGCGACTCGATTTAAAACTACTTTCGTTTCCTTAAAATCTGATTACATATAATATTTCCAAAATAATCACAGTTTAAAAATTACAATCCATCGGGGTGATATCCTAACGACTAACTCCATATATATACAACATGTCCAAATAAATAGTAATGCTGTGTGTGGCTAAAGAGTAAGTATTGTACTCGAGGAATACAAAATGACAGCTAGCAGGCAAGGCTAAGTTTGAAAATAAAGTACAACAATCAAAAACATTTGACAACACATCAAAATGGGGCCAGCGAGATCCTGCGCACTTAGATGCTCACAGCCACCAAAGACAAACTCTCCAACTGACCTCAGAGCTCAGTAGCCGTCACATCGACACAGCACAAATGAAATGCAGCCCCAGAAAAGGGTGTAGCGCGAAGCTTAGTGAAACTTAACACCGGGGTGAAACTTAAACCATACGCCCACGACACGATAAATTAACATAGGAGTCAAATACACGGCGTACATATATAGATATATAACTTGGGACTACCTAGCCGGGCCACGTATTATACTTACAAAGAAATTCTCATAAATAGCGTAACATAGAATATAGGTCTCAAATAATAGATCTGACTCACTGAATAAAAATCTTTTAAACCACGCAGAAATTGCAGTCCATGGAGCCATGGCTATGCTACAGTAAATTATCACTAAATCAGCTACCGTCCGGATTACAATCACGACCATGGCTGACCCGTCGTCTACTGGCGCTCTTTATAGAGTATAAGGCGATAACCCAGCTCTTATAAAGTATAAAGGCGATAAACAACGCTCTTATACCGGCGTATAAAAGGCGATAAGCAACTCTTATACCGGCGTATAAGGCGATAAACAACGCTCTTGCCGTATCATTTATTCTGGCAACTCTTATACCGGCGTATAAAGGCGATCTGTGGCCTTCTTTATACGGCGTATAAAGATGATACACAGCTACTTATACCGGCGTATAAAACGTCACATACTTCTTAAAGAACGCGCAACCGTAACCATCGATTCTAGGGTGCATCTAATACTTTCGAAATGCTTCGAGTCATCATGCTACAACATAAATCGCTTTCTCGATAACCGTCTACTCTGCTCGAGCAATATCAAGAGCACACGGCTAAAACATCGCAATCGTAAATTGAACCGCGATCGCAGGCAAAGATATGAGAGAAATACGTAAGTGTAAGCCGAGGCCAGGGAATCCTGGCAGTGCCCGGCCAGGCCATAGAAATCAAAAATATAAGTTGGGAGTTCGAAGTATTACTTACCTGTGATCACCGATGCCACGAGAATATAATCACATAATCATATCATGGCTCACAAACTAAGATCACATAATCATACAACAATTACATGTATATCATTACCATGTGTGCCACAATAGCATGTTCGCACAATTTAAAGTAAATGCGTAAAAAATAACACAGTGAGATAAGTACTACGCCTACACTGAATTATCACAAAAGTCCTCACGAAGAAACGCGATAGCGGGCATTGCACTTCGCGGTCAGGCCTATGACACCAGAGAAAGTATCGGGAGGCTATCACAAAAATTACGTTGTAGTATAAACATTTACCAACTTCACAATCGGAAATATATTTCTAGTCTTATGATTTATCAACATCCGATTTCCAGCAGTAATTCCAACAACATGCATATATATATATATATATATATATCTGACGTCGACTTGATCATTCATGCCCTTTCTTGATAACCCCACAATAAAAGCTAACAACTTACTAGCTCCGATATTTGCTCGATATCCCGCACTACATAATCTACTTGAGTGTCTCGGTTCCAAATCAATTTAAAAAGAGAAAATTTCAATCTACCATATTCCTCCTCATCGCTGACACATTCTACGTCATACGAGGCAAGTATAAAATTCCTTTACTAGAATAGTTTTTACATTAACATTGGCCCGGCTTCCTACGTTCCGTTAGACCTCGTATAAAATTGTGGTACTTTTATGAATCCTCGTTATTGACAGCTATATTACTTAGTATTCACCCAGTCAAATCCTTCATTGTTAACATATCGAAACTTATTGCCGATTGTAGTCATATGAGTTCATTCTTCCCTCGAGTTCTTCGTCGCTCGTTAGAGTCATTTTCCTTTCTACCGTCATTTATTGATATTAGGGTCAGCGTCTCTTGATAGCTTAGGTAGTGTAGTACAACATTGGCTTGGAAGTTAGTATTACCACGAGCAACTTTTCTCTTTACTTAATTATCATCTACTGTTAACTTAGGTCTTACACTTGTCACGTCTTTATATCCTCATCACAATGCACTACTCTTTCAGATAAGGCGCTTTATCACGAATCGACCATGCATTCCGCCCTATTTGTCATGAATTCATAGATTGCTGACTGTATTCTAGTGGCATGTACAAGCTGCTCATTCGCCCCTGGCGACATTGCTTATCTTGACTCGCGTCACCGTGACGTTACAAAATCCGCAATCTTATAATTGCTCACGTAAACCTTGTGCAGCGCTTCACGTAATAGTTAAAGGCCTTACGAGAGAAAACTTGTAGATACTTTCGTAGCAAATTCAATTATTATCCTTATTAAGCGTTTCTCCCGAATCCGTCATCGAGAATCATGAGTATAAATTTTTTTTTTCCGTCTCTAGAGTTATGGAATTGGCGACCTATTCATGATACCAATTATTCTCGAGTCGCGATACACCTGAAAACTACGAGTCTCGCTGATACGCCCAGCGGTGACCATTCGTAGCTATGCTCTGAATTAGTGGTGCAACACGTATATTCTACATTGTACTGCATGTAAGGATTTGTCTGACCTTTATCTACCTTTCGATGATCCGTTAATTCAAATCCTTAGGAACTAACATTAGCGCGTCACCGTCATTCAGTTCCCGTTATATTATCCATAAACAAAAATTTCCATTTATAACCCGATACATTAACACGTCATAATTTCTCACATGTAATTGAGATCTCGAGATTCATTGATATTAAGATTTACTAATTTCCACTAATTTCCTTACTATTAGTCGACCTCATAGAGGCGAGCGGTATTTCAAATCTTATAATTTCACGAGAACTCAAACATAACCTCGACTACGTCCTTGAAAAATTTATCCTCGACCTTTGAATTTGGGGTCCTGACCGATTATCGCTTTGTCTTGGAAACAATATAATCATGACATTTACTCCCGCATCGCTTGAATGTAGTAGTCTACATTCTGACGAAGAACCAAACGTACATTTGATTCATTTTAACCTTTAACCTTCTTGGCAATCTGATAGCGTCTCTTATACTTAATTTATAGAGATTAAGCATAACTCATTCAGCTCATCTAACCAAAAATTCAAATTTTCCCCAATCGACGATGCCCGTTATATATAATTACATTACAATATATACTCAATGCTTGAGAAGAAATCATCATTCTTTCGTGTCTTTTCATGGAGAAATACTCGAACAACCGTGCACCGTTAATTAAATCTTTGATGCTCGACTATTATTACCAAAATTATATCTTAATTTCGCCTTTCACTTGATTCATACACATTCTGACTCCACACATTATCTGCGTATACTTGTATACTGCATATCATACACAGTTTATTTAAGTAGCTTCACGTTTCATCGTGATGTGATTATACACAACCCAAGTCATACATTAACAACCACCAAAATACCGTTGCGGCCTAATCTCAATCATGTTGTAGTTCCCCAAATTTCCCCATTGTCATCGGCTTTAAATAATATATCACCCGTTCGCTAATATCCTTATTTCATCTGATTATTAAACCTTATATCGGTCTCCAAAGTTTTATTAGCAGTACTACTAAACATCGTTCTTTCTCCCAGAAGTCCTAAAATTTTTTTTTCATTTTTTCGCTTTATTAACCCCAGCAATGACTTTCTATTTAAACTTAGAAACTTCATGTGACAATCATTTAAAATATTCATTTTATCTGATATACTCATTTTATATTAAATCAACTTTATGTTCTCTACAGTAGAGTACTCGCTTAATTTTACTGATACCGATTTTTTTCGATATTTCGGATGTCTGATCATGTTCGATACATCTAGATGATCGATAATACTCATGCCCAATCACTTGATAAATAACAGCGGTTCTACGGCAAAAAATTTCCCGTTTAGGAGCATCCTCGATTCACTTAGTATCCCATCGAAATAGAATTTTCAATATCGACTTTATTACGGCGCTTAAATAACTATATACTTTCTGTATTAAATTTTACGACGGACAACAAGATTCATTAACTCACTTAAATGTATGGAAGTGCGTCGTCAGCTGAATACTCTACCTTACTGTGCTTGGTCCAACTATCATAATTATCACGAGCGCTCTTCACGGTTATTTCGGTAGCGTTTAGCTTCCACGCGTCAGGATCAACAATCTTATACCACAATCACCGATTTTACTTAATACTCTTGAATTTTATCATCACACAAACCACTCATGACTCTGACTCCGACATTATAGATTTCTTTCCCGACATCTTTTGGTATCTCCTTTCTCCCCGGCAAAATTCCAACCACCCGTCCGTATCTTAATGTCTCGTTCCAAACTTTTCTGCAGCGAGTTCGCGCGTCCTCATAAGCTACTTATTATGTCAGGGTGAAAAATAAAATCTCTGCGACTGATGGGAGCCGTATCAGGATAAGCATTAAATCGAAGTGTGTGTTAAACCGAATCTACTAATAAACTTCCGACAACGTAATAGAACTGCAAATGCGAATACGATTCATCTCCTTTCCCACCCAGGTGCTCATGTGATTCGACGAAGAATTTTTCGGTGGCGTCCTCGGCGGTCGGCGATCGAAAGCGAAGGAAGAAAAATTTAGACTCCGCAAGAACACTCGGATATCGACAACTTGGCTCGTCCAAATGCTGGCACAGGCACGTAGCCACCTTGAGACGCCCTGAGCCCCGAAACCTAAGCTTTGATACCAAAATTGTAACGGCACATGGTCGGCCTGAGTTAAGGTCATCGGCTTAACTTTTGTACACAGAGTCACCGTCGATGGATAATGACATAAAAAAGACTTCGTTTGGCGATTAATGTGATAAAAAATATATTTTGTCCGTCGTGGTGAACTAACGACATACAATAAAACAACGAATAACGTATGCAAATCCACCTTAATGATACAACTCAAACATACGAAATCCAAAATACAACATAGGAAAAGTATGAAGCGGACCCACTGTGAAATCTGATACAGATGCAACTTGACCCATACAAATTCGGCAACGACATGGAAATGACGATGAGAATTCACATGCCGCACACGCCTAAATCTATGATCTTGATACTGCGGCCTATCAATGCGAACTTCTCGGCAACCTCGGCGATTAACCACTTAGAGCACCCAGTAAAAGCCGCGTAATGAGAATAGGAGTCGGCAGTAGTGAATACATGCAGGCTTAATCCCATGTATATTCATACTTATATATATAACATACTTATACGATAGCAGACTCACGCAATAAATAAGCGTTCACAAATCACATAGGGATTACCATGCGATATCCACATATGCGCTTTATAGTCAGCGGTCGCGTATTCATTTGAAGGAAAAACGATGCCGGCTAAAGTCATCAAATGAGGAATCGCCTCAAAGTAAATAATACACGTATATGAATCCACCTCTAAATAATACACACATGAGGAATCACTCAAATAATACTTAGCGTATGAGGAATCATCGCGTAATCAAATAGGCCTCGCGTCAAATCCTCCCGACCCATTCGCCTGATGTCGTATCCACGCTGTAACCTCTGAATCCACGGGGCTACCCACACAATATGCACACAGCAAAACCTTACAGTGGGGAGTCACCACCGCTCCATGAAATAACGAAAGCCCGATCAAAGCGTCTAGCATGACAGCATAGCCTTGTCAGCGACCATCTACTGTGACCTACGTAATCTCATAACATGAATACGTATTCACAACTATCTCATAATACAAATCATAATCTCGAATTATCTCTGTATACCTCATAATCTCAATTATTTTATCATATGAATCAGCAATACGTAATA